>JANGFH010000075.1:8883-33276 GCA_025758715.1 Glaciozyma martinii | reverse complement strand
GGGGGGGGGGGGGGGGGAGGGGGGGGGGGGGGGTCCGGGGGGGGACGAGGACGTGGTGGGTTCGAGGGAGGAGAGGGGAGGGAGAGGCCTGAGGGTGGATGGGGCAGGGGACCTAGGGAGGGAGGAGAGGGTGGATTCAGGAGGGGTGGAGAGGGTGGAGAGGGACGTGGTGGGTACGGGGGTGAGCACAGGGGACGCGGACGTGGACGTGGGAATGGCGAGGGGAGGGGACGAGGTGAGTTGGTTGGCTTTGGGACTGGGGGCAGGGAGTGGAGCTGATGCGGTTCGTCGCTGCGCAGGTGGCAACAGGAACGCCGCTAGTGGTGAGGCGGGAGCCGGCGCTGCTCCTGCTGCCGCTGCTCCTGCTGCCGCTGCCCCTGCCCCGGCTGCACCTGCCGGGGACAAAAAGTGGTAGACGATTTCGGCGAAGGGGGGTGTGTGCTTGAGAGGAGGAACCCGATGGCTAGAGACGCTGGAGTCTCGAAGTAGGCATCGCACAATGGATTTGATTTTCTGTGCTCGTTCCATCTGTGGAGGGAGGCGCTGGGTGGGAGGAGCGTCGAGCCTGGCTGGACTGCTCTCGCGAACGACTGCTTCTTGCTCGGATCCAGGATCGAGACCTTCGCAAGGGGATCTACTGTTTCCATCACCTGCCCAGTGGCTCCCTCTCTTCTTCTCCAAAGTGCCTCGCTACCCTCCTCTCCTGCGCCTCCAGTTCATCAAGCTCGTCCTCCTCGTCGTCCTCTCCGCCCCTCCCACCCTCGGCTCGCTCCGCACCGCCTTTCTCCAGCATCCCCATCTCGTTCGTCCTCAGCCCCTCGGCTCCCCCTCCTCCAGTGCCTTTCGAGCGACTGGATCGCTTCGAGCGGCGGGAAGCTCTGGAGAAGTGCGATTCGCGGGGTCCGTGAGAGGTTGATTGAGGTGAGGTTGGTGCTGTTCCGGCTCGAGTCCAGCCTGGGAGAGGTCAGCTTCGCTTCCTCGCCACTCGGATCCAGACTCACCTGCTCCACCTGGCTCATCGAGACCAAACCAGCCGTTCAGGAAGGACCTGCTCAACCACGCTCGTCATCCAGCTGCTCCCCCCGCGACGCCAGCGCACTCACCGCGTCCCGTTTGGCCCCTCACTCGCCAGCGGCGTGATCCCCCAACCGGCATTGACGAGCTGCTGCTTCTCCCCTCCTTCCCGCATGTGCTCGAGCCTAGCTTCGTACGCTGGGTCGACGGGAGCGCTCCTGGCGCGACGTGAGGCGCGAAAGCGGTACCGCAGGAAGACGAGGAGGAGAACGAAGAGGATGAAGCCGAAGATGCTGCCCAGTGCAATGGCGAGGTGCTGAGTTGTGTCTGGAGAGGGGCCGGTGAGAGTAGTTGAGTGAACAATCCTCCGAGGAGACGGGTGAGATCCAAGAAAACGCACTCATGAGTTCCTCTTTATGGTGCGAGGAGCTGAGGTTGCTTGGGAGAAAGAGAACGAGGTGAGGATTAAGCAAGAGCAGAGTAAGCAGAAGGGCGGGTGGGGGCAAAGTTCTCCGCGGAATCCGAGGATCTCAAATCTCGCAGCTCGAAGGGTCTCCTCTTCTCTCTCGTTCAAATGAGCAAGTCGAGTCTTCTGTTTAGCAGACTCGAGGAGCAGGAGGAGAAGGACCAAGGTCACAAGCTCGCTCGTCTCTCGATCTATCGGTCTTTTTGTCATCCGAGAACCGCTTTCGCAGGTCTGCACGATCCTGCTCTTGTTCTTCTGCCTTGCCGCCAGAAGTACTCTCGACGACGAGCCACCCTGGCGACAATCCAGCACCTCCGACACGCTTCCTTCAAAGGTCTCCCCCGCCCCCGCCCCCGCCCCGCAATCTCTCTGTCCGTTGGTCTTTCAGGGAGGTCAAGCTACTGGGGAGGTTCAGTCTAGCTCTCAATCTGCGCAAACCTGGGAGTACTACTGCGAGACAAGTCCCCACAGCAGCGTTTCTAATTGCAGCAAGCGTCAGCGGAGATTGAGGGGAGGAGGAGAGCGGGGACCCGCGTTTTCCGCGATCTGCCGCTGTTGACTTCTTCTTTCTCGCCCTGTTCTTCTCTCTCGCTTCCACACCTTCTTCTACTTCCAAAACAGCTCCACGCGCCGTCTTTCAACACTCTCCTCCGCCAGTACCCTCCTTCGCCACCACTCGCCTGTCCACCGCTCTTATCCGATGGCATCTACCACGAACGACTCCTTCGACGCCAAGGGAACAGAGTACCGCAACGACCTCGAGCAGCGACGGTCGCACAACCCCAACGGCGACTTGGGACACGAGTCGAGGCAGATTGAGCCTCAGTCCAAGGGGTTCTATGGGCACATCGTGCGTTCCTCCCCCTCCCTTTTCCGTGTACTCCAGCGCAGCGTAGCTAACCATGGTCCATTGCGTAGGGTAACCCTGGAGTGCTGGGACTTGCTGCCCACGCTGTTACTCGTACGTTGGTGTCCTTGCGTGCGCTCCTCTCGAGCCAGCTGATGCTCTCTCTCCCTCTTCCTCCCTGCTCTCTCCAACGACTTTATCATGCAGTCATGCTTCTTGGAACCCAATTTATGGGGTGGCGTGGAGTGGTGAACCCCCAGGTGTACATTGGTGAGCTCGCCCGCTTGGGGAATCGAGTTTGGAGGAAAGCTGACTTGGCTATCAATGCACAGGCAACTTGTACTTCATGGCGGGTCTCTACATGTTCACGACTGCACAATGGTGTCTCGTCAAGGGCGAGACCTTTGCGTACTGGTCAGCTCGAGCCATTCTTCGCCTCCTCCACCAACCTGACGAAGCTCTCGTCCACAGCGTCTTTGGAGTCTTCTCAGGCTTCTACCTCTCCTTCGGCGCCATTCTCACTCCCTACTACGGCGTCACCGATGCGTACTCTAGCGTTGCTGGCACGGCCGGAGCCGACACCGCAGCCCTCTACCAGTTCGTCCCTTCCGACTCGCTTCGCAAGTTGTCGTGCTGATGGTAGATTGATGCCGCAGGAGCCTCGCTACCTTCCTTCTCGTCTGGAACGGCGCTTTTATCTGCATCTTCATCGCCAGTCTCCGCACCAACATCGCACTCGTCATCGTCTTCGCAGGCGTGTTCCTAGGAGGTACGCTGCGCCTCTCTCCGACCCTCCTTTGCCCCTCGCTGATCGTTTCTCATCTGTATCTAGTCTTCTGCCTCGCTGGAATGTACCTCCAGCTCGCCGAAGTTGCGATTGACGCCGGAAAGGGATCCGCGACGATGGCCACGGCTCTCTCCAAGGTCCGTACTTTCTTCCTCGCCACTCTCCGCACACGTGCTGATGACTTTCCCCCCTTGCAGGCTGGTGGCGCATTCCTCTTCATGTCCGCTTCGAGTGGCTTCTACCTCGTCTTCGTCCAGCTCACCGAGTCGGTCGAGTACGTCCTCCTCGCTGCGCCCTTTCGGAAAGTAACTGATCACGTCTTTCTCCCAGCTTCCCCTTCACTCTTCCCGTCGGAGATCTTACTCCCTACTGGCCCAAGAAGAAGATGGCCTAAAAACGCTGGCAGCGAGCTCCGTCTTCCCCATCAACTACAGTCTTTGCCTTGATTTAGACGCTCTGAAGCAAACCCCCTTTCCAGCTTGTATTACTATGACCCTCGCGCCCCTCTTGTGTAATCTACATGCTGAGATTACTCGAACTCCAGGGATCTGGGTTTGGCTTCCCTTCGTTGTCGCGAAGGCACGAATTGGGCTGCTCGCTGCCGGAGCAGACAAAATGAACTGCTCTTCGACCACCTCACCCACGACGCCAAGATCATTAGCGAGCTCCTGGCCTTGAAGTCAAAGTAGAGAAGCGCCACAAACGTAGCCGGGGAAGAGAAGCAGGAGCGAATTCGGAAAACAATGATGAGGGATCGAATGCGTGATACATTAATGCGAACGTCTTCCGCCCCCCTCCCAAACCCTAAAATCCCTAGTAACCCCTCTGAGCCCTCTAGCAAACCCCCATCTAGTAGTGAATCGGCTTCGTCGACTCGAGCTTCTCGTCCGACTCGGAAGCGGAAGCCTGCGAGTCATTCTTGGTGAGAGTGTGTCCACCCTCGAGAGCGCTGGTAGTCTCCGCGTCGAGACGAGCGTTGTAGACGCGCATAGCAGCTGGAAGCGAGGCGGAAATCAGCGACTGGGCCAAGAAGGAGAAGGAGAAGGGAAGGACGAACCTCCGTAGAGAGCGACGGCGACGAACCCGACCGTAGGGATGAGGTAGGAGATGTTGGTGCCCTTGGCGTCGGCGAGCGCACCCTGGATCGGGGGGAAGGCAGCTCCTCCTCCGACACCCTGGCACATGAGTCCAGCTCCGCGCTTGGTCCACTTTCCGAGACGGGCGGTGGCGAGAGTGAAAGCTGCGAGTGGGGGGCGGTTAGTGGCGAACTGGGAGGGGAGAGGAAACGGGGACAAACTGGTCGGGTAGATGATGGACTCGAAGAAGAAGACGATGTAGAGGCAGGCGAGTCCGGTGCGGCCCTTGGTGAGCGAGACGACGAGGGTGAAGATGGTGCACATGGCGCCGTAGATGGTGAGGAGAGTGGCGGGGTTGAAGTAGCGAAGGAGAGGAGTGGAGGCGAATCGACCGACCCTGCGAAGGAGGAGGTTTAGCGAGAGGCTTGGGAGAGTGAGTGTAACGAGACGCACATGAAGGTGATCTGCATGAAGGAGAAGAGCCGGGCCGCCTCGGCAGAAGTGTACGCTCCGTCGTCGGTGAGGTCTGCAAGGAAGAAGGTGCGAGTCAGCGGCAGGCACTCACCTTCGAGCTGGAGAGGAGAAGCTCACAGTTCATGACAAACGAAGCGACGGTGACCTGAGCTCCGACGTAGAAGAACTGAACGAGGACTCCGACCATCAGGTGCCAGCGCTTCCACACGGGTCGGTTGTCCTCGATGCCGTTCTCCGCCAGAGTCTGCTCGAGCGAGTCCTCGGAAATCTCAGGGAGGGTGGCGAAGAAGAAGAGGACCATGACGGCGATACCGAGGCAGGCGACGGCGAGGTAGACATACTGAACGTTCCCGAGAGAGTACTGGTTCGCACCGGTGAAGAAGTACTGCGGGGAGTTGAGGTCAGCGCGTGAGATCGAGAGGCAGCTGCGAAGGACGTACCTTGGAAGCGATGAGAGGGCCGACAAACGAGGCGAGTCCGTTGAAGGATTGGGCAAAGTTGAGGCGGAATGCAGCTTGATCGGGGGATCCAAGGACTGAGACGTAAGAGTTGGCGGCGACCTCAAGCGTGGAAAGTCCGCAGGCGACTGAGGAGAAGCGAGTAAGTGATTGCGCGGACCTGGGAAGCAGAGAAGACGTACTGATGAAGGCCGAAACGACGAACGCCCAGAACTTCTCGTAGTGAGCCGAAGGCCAGAAGAGAATCTGTGAAGGGAGAGAGTCAGGACCAGGGAAGTTCGCGAAGCGAGAGAAAGCACGCACTGCACCCGTCGAGTACAACGACAGACCTAGGTAGATTCCCTTCTTGTATCCGAACCAACTCATGAACTGTCCGGCGACGGGAGAGAAGACGATGTAGGCTCCAAAGTAGGCGACCTGCGAGGACGCGTTAGCTTCGATGGCAGCCAGAAGGATCGGTTGAAGACGCACCTGGATCATGGTGGATTGGAGCTTCGTGATCTGGAAGAAGACCTGGAAGTGCTTGTTGAGGACATCGATGAGACCGTAGGAGAATCCCCAGAGGAAGAAGAGCGAGGTGATGAGACTGTGCGAAGGTCGAGGTCAGCTAGGGTTGCGAAAAACGAAAGCGGCAGCTACTCACCCAAACGCAAAGTACTCCTGCCTCTTGGTGGACTTGGGCCCGACAGCGGTGACGCCCGAAACAGCTGCTCCACCGGCCATTGCTGAGCGAAGGAAGGGAGGTGGTGGTGGTGGTGGTGGTGAAGAGGAGGAGAGGTGCTGCCGAAGTCGAGGAGGGTCGAGTCTCAGTCGATGAGTGGAGTTGTCGGAAGTCGAGCGGGGAGGGATGGAAAGAGAGTATGGGGAAGAAGGAGGGAGAATGGAGACCTTTATACATATTCTTTACCCCAGCCCGATCTTCGCAACCCCGCTGGGGTCCCAGTGAGGCGTGGGGAGCAGCTCCTAGCAAATCCTTAGTCCATCGATGGGAGCAGCGAAATCGCGAGCGAGAGGGAAAAACAACAAAGCAACCCCCACCCCCGCGGAAGGCCAGAACGACAATCATTGATCATCCAGCCCTTCGTGGGTCTGGGTCAGCCAGGTCAATCAATCCCAGATTCCTCTCTCCCGAGGATCGCAACCGTTCTTGAATCGATGGCAAACCCTCCGTAGAATGTTGGGGCAAGCAGGCGGTCGAACCGTCAAAAGCAGCGGCGCTCGCGAGAAGCAGAACGGACCGCAGGTCGTCGCAGCCAAAGTCTCCAGCAGGAGCTCGCTCGTAGCAAAGCATTTCCTGCAGCGGATTGCAGAGCTGGTTGGGTGTGCCCGCGCTCGCCCTCTTGGCCAAGAACCCACCCACTGCTCGAATCTAGCCCTGAACTATCAGCGCGTTGGTCAATCGATGCGAGGGCGCGAGAGTAGACCCATCTGCGCTCGGAGATGGCGAGAAACATCGATGGCTCTCCAAGAGGATCCAGAGCGAGTGGTTCGTTGGGCAGTCGTCGAAGGGCTGGGAAGGGGGGAGCTGGGTCATGCAGCTCAATCGATGGCGGAAGCGTCCGTATCCCAACAAGCATAGTGGATACGGCCTCCCGTATCGTATACGTCGGCGGAGCTGAGAGAGGTCGAGGAGAGAGGCGGGGAGCGGAGTCGAGGAGGAGAACAACAGCAAACAGCAAACTTGGCGCCGCCTCCAGCCCTTCACCATCCGCACAGCAGGCTGGCGCAACTAGCTCCACCGATGCAGCACGAGGAACCAGTGGACGACCAGACCCAGCGCGTCCCAGTGCGAGCGCGCCGTTCCGGGGTGCGTCCTCTCCTCGCGCATCGCACTAACCCTGCTCACAGCTCGACGCAGGTCATCTTGATCCCTCCAACGAACTTTGGGATGGTCGAGGACCAGCTGTACCGCTCTGGACAGCCCTCGGAGCTCAACTTTCCCTTCCTCGAGAAGCTGGGCCTCAAGTCTATCGTCTGGCTTGCGCCCGAGGACCCCAACCCCCGCTTGTGCGTGCTCTCTTTCCAGGGTGTAGGACAGGGACTTAGTGACCTCCTGCGGCAGCCTCAACTTCCTCGATGATCAGGAGATCAAGTTCTACCACCTCGGAGTGGAGAACGCCGTCAAGTGCGCTTCCCTCCTCCCCTGCCCACACTGCCACGAAAGCTGACCTCGAACAATCGCAGCTACGATCCCATCACGGAGGAGATTGTTCTCCAAGCGCTCGACATCATCATCAACCCTTCGGCGTGCCCGCTCATGATCATGTGCAACCTGGGGCGGCATCGGACGGGGACGGTGGTGGGGATCTTTCGGAAGCTGCAGCGGTGGAACCTGGCGTCGATTCTGGAGGAGTATAGGAGGTACGCTTTTCGGTGAGGTCGGGAGGAGGAAGGGAGCTGATGCGGCTTGGAGCAGGTATGCGGGACCAAAGGTGCGCGTGCTGAACGAGCAGTTTATCGAGCTATTCGTGAGTTGCGTATCTGGATTCGAGGAGGAGGAGGAGCTGACCTGGTGGTACTTGCAGGATTGCGACCTCGTCTCGGTCCCTCTACCGCCTTGAGCCAAGATCTCGGGCCATATACCCCTTCGCACCGACTCCCCGCATACCCCAGCATCAATCAGTACCCGCACCTTTTGTGTCATCAACATCCTCATCAAAACTGCTGCTCTTAGGCGTCTTCTACCCTCGAGAATGTCGTCGCATCGACTTGCGACTCTCGCTCCCGCTCTTCACTGCTCGTTCTCGCTTCTCTCTCTGCTCAAGATCGTACTGGGTGCACTCGCTGCCTCTCAGCCATACTGAATCGGACCCAGAACCTGTCCAAGCTGTCCAACCCGAGAGATCTTAAAGAGAAGTCGAGCTTGCGAAGTGCGCACGGTCCTCTTTTTTCCACTCGACGTCTTGAGATTTTCTCTCCGCCATCCTGACCGAATCTACTCGACGACGACGACGACTCTAGCCAAAGCAGCAACGGGCAGCACTTGAACGAGCAGCTCAACAGCAACTCCCAACTACAGCAGCCTAACCCTCGCCCCCCCCTCGACCTCGAAATGTCGACTCAGATCCCACCTCCTCCCAAGCGCGTCCGCCTCACTCCTTCGGCCAACACTCGAGACCCATCCGCACCAGCTCCTACCATCGTAGCTCAGTTCAAGAATGCCGCAGATGGAACCCTCCTTGGGCCAGCACTCAGCATGCCCGCCGACACTTCGCGCGAGGGACTCGAGCTGCTCGTCAACAGCCTGCGAGGTACCGTGAGTCGCTTATCCTTTACAACTTTCTCCTGGAGCTCTAGTTTGGGTGAGTGAAAGAGGAAGAGCTAATCTCCCCTTTGCGCGCGCAGGAGAACGACCCCCTCCCCTTCTCCTTCCACCTCAACCTCCCCTCCTCCACCAAGCCCGTCGATGGCGTAGCTCCCGAGGATGCTCCTCGCATCGCCATCCACAACTCCATCCACCAAGACCTCCTCCTCAAGCACTCCTCCCTCGTCAGCACAGAGGACGTCTTCATCATCGAGTGCGAGCCCGAAGCTGTTTTCCGCGTGCGAGAGATCACTAGGTGCAGTAGCAGCATTGACGGTGAGCTCTTTGTTTCGTTCACCCAGCTCTGAGAGCTCCCGCTGATCTCCAGCTGCGCAGGTCACTCCTCGCCCATCCTCTGCGCCTCGTTCTCCCCGACTGGAAAGATGCTCGCGACGGGTTCCGGGGACAACACCTGCCGTCTTTGGGACCTCGATACGGAGACGCCCAAGTACACGCTTGCAGGACACACGGGGTGGTTGCTGTGCGTCGAGTGGGACGGAATGGAGCGAACGGTTGCGACGGGGAGCATGGACAACACGGTGCGTTCGTTTTGGGGTTGCTGTGGAGTGGGGTTGGAGCTGATGGATTGGATGTAGGTGCGGCTTTGGGACCCCAAGACGGGCAAGGCGATTGGAGACGCTCTTCGAGGTCATTCCAAGTGGATCACCTCCCTCGCTTGGGAGCCTGTTCACCTGTTCGTCCCTCCTTCTACCCCCGTTCCTCCTCCCGCTGATCTTTGGTCGCAGCAACGCATCTTCTCCTCGTCTCGCATCTTCCTCAAAGGACGCCACAGTGCGCGTCTGGAACGCCAAACTTCGCAAGCTCGAATTCACTCTCGGCAGCCACACGGCCAGTGTCAACGTCGTGCGCTGGGGTGGAGAGGGAGTCATCTACACCGCCTCGAGCGATCGAACGGTCAAGCTCTGGGACGGAAAGGACGTACGTTCGTGTTCTTGCTTTGCCAAGACCTCGATCTGACGAGTTTCTTCGCACGCGCAGGGCAAGCTCATCCGTACCCTATCGGACCACGCGCACTGGGTTAACACGATGGCGCTCAACACGGACTTCATCCTTCGTACCGGTCCCTATGACCAAACCGGCGCAGTCCCCACTTCCGACGAAGATGGTACGTCCCTCCCTCTCTCCCACTTTCTCCCAGTGCTAAGCCATCATCCATCGCAGCTCAAGCTCGCGCCCTCAAGCGCTACAAGAACTTCACCTCCACCCAACCCGAACTCCTCATCACGGGCTCAGACGACCACACCCTCTTCCTCTGGTCCCCGCTCGGGGAGAACCCCAAGAAGCCTATCGCGCGTTTGACGGGACACCAGAAGCAAGTCAACCACGTCGCTTTCTCGCCGGATGGGAGGTGGATCGCGAGTGCTGGATTCGATAACGCCGTCAAGCTTTGGGAGGGTCGGACGGGCAAGTGAGTTGGAGGTTCCTCTCTGCGTCAGGCGATGGTGACTGATGACGGGGGTTAGGTTTGTCGCGACGCTCAGGGGACACGTAGCGGCCGTATACCGCGTCTCGTGGTCTTCCGACTCGCGCATGCTCGTTAGCGCCAGCAAGGATTCCACTCTCAAAGTTCGTCCTCCTCCCCTCTCCCCTTCCGACCTCGTACTCACTTCTGGGTGCGCAGCTGTGGGATCTCAAGACGCACAAGATTCGTGTGGACCTTCCTGGGCATACGGACGAGGTGTACTGCGTTGATTTCGTGGCGGACAAGATTGCGAGTGGGGGGAGGGATAAGAAGGTTAAGATGTGAGTTTCTTTTCGGGTGGTGTTGTGGAGCGAGGAACGCTTGCTGATCGGGTTTGTCGTCGTAGTTGGAGGCATTAGAGGGATTGTGGAGCAATGCAGATCGTTGTTTACTGTTTGCGTGCGGTTGGAGCGGTCGAGAGAGCGAGAGAAGGCGCTGGCAGAGCTTCGCGTTGACTGGGAGAGAGCTCGTTCTACGATTCGCATCGCCAACCTCTTTTAAACCTCCACACCACTGTCGAGCGAGGAAATTTCGAATCACAAGTCCCCTCCCTCCTCGGAGCTGCGAAGGAAGCCCATCGACCACAAGCAGCACGATCGAATGAGAGATAAGTTGGTCTATTCCACCGCACCCCTACACCTCCTGCTTCTTCATCTCGTCCCAATGCGCCTTTCCGAAAGCTGCGCGCGACCATCAGCTCCTCGCCCCAACTCGGCAAGGAGAAAGACGTACTGCCAGCCACGACGAGGGGGAAGACGAGCGTCGCATCCGCATACACCTTCACGCTCTCGCCGTCAATCTTGATCTTGCCCCAGCTAACCGCTTCGTCCGGGCGCGCGCCCGAGTCCGAGCCATCAAACTCCTGGCCCGTGTTGATGTAGACCGAGTAATCGGCGCCGTTACGCTGCCGCTCACGTCGTCAGCAACCGGAGACGGGGAGGAAAGGAGAGGACGCACGAAGAGCATGCTGTTGGCGATTTGGTGCTTGCAGACTCCGCCGCCGAGGATGATCATTCCGGCCTTTTTGCTGCGAACGGACATGTCGTTGAGCCGGCGGATGTCGGCGACGATGTCGACGATGAGAGGGGTTTCCGTCTTGTCTGTGCAAGGGGTGAGCGCAGGTCGCTGGGAGAGAAGGGGAGGAACGCACAGGTGTGGAAGTACATCATGTCGCCGAGCGAGCCGTCCGTGAGAGCAGGGCAGAAGATGGGGATGTTGTTCTGCAGTCGCCTCAAATGATAAGCTTCCCTCTCTCCCTCCCACGACCTAGCGAACGCACCTTCTGAGCCCAGTACAGAATCGAGCTCTCGTCATCAATCTCCTTCCCCAGGCGCTCAATCACTCGACTCGGACTCCACTTGACCCTCTCCTCTCCCTCCTGCTCCTCGACCATCTTGTCCAAAATCGGGACGACCCAGTCCTCGAACTTGCAGTAGTTGTCGTTGGGAACGAGGAGGTTGCCAATCCTGTTGAGTCCCTTCCTCCGCAGGTCGGCTCCGCTGAGGTTGAACTCGCCGTTCGGGGTGGAGAACGTCGGACCGAGACACTTGATGAGGTCCTCCTCTACTCCTCCAGCGGTGGTGACGAGGCACGAGACGTAGTTGTGCTGAACGAGGAACCGGATGATCTCCCGCAGGCCGGACGAGACGAGGTTCGACGTGTAGCCGAGGAAGATGGTGCATTTCGTGTTGGCGCGGATCGTGGGGTCGAGCTCCTCAGTCTGCGAGTCGGGGTTGATGGGTTCGTCGGAAAGACGCCAGGTGCGCTGTGCGAGAGGAAAACAAAAAGTGCGTGAGAAGAAGCAGGGCCACGGGGGCACTGGGGCGGGCGTACCATCTTGTTGATCAGCTCGATTGCGCGTGCCAGACCAGTAGCTTGGAACCCAATCCCGGCGTAGCTGTTGAGCAGGGCGTCGAGCTCAATGGGGAGGTTGAAGTCGGGTCCCTTGATCCTCGGCCCTTCGTACGCCTCCGACTTGACGAAGATGGCGTCTTTTGATGCTTGGGAGGCCATTTGCGCGTAGGTAGGAGCGTAAACTGAGCGTGGCAAGGGCTAGGCGAGAACGGGAAGACGACAAGCGGGTCAAAGGCGCCTTTTTTGGCGGCAGCGCCTCTTCTTCCTCGTCCAACCCTCTCGAGCTCCACCTCGACTGCCCAGCATGCAAGTCAACCTCTCCAGACTACTCCAAGGGACTACCTTGCTAACCCTCTTGTAAACAGGGCCGCTCACTTTGATCCCACCGTAGGCGCCAAGATCACGTCGCGCCCGACCATCCACAACGCTCCCCTCCCCGTCGATGGCAACGGCTCGTTCAGCAACTACCACATGGGCGCAGCTGTGGTCGCCGTCCCCTATTTCCTCTGGAAGATCCTCCCCATCCCCTACTTCTCCTTCACGACCGTCTACACCTGCCTCCTCCTCCTCACGGGCCTCCCTACCATCGTCGGCTACTGGACTCTCATGTCGCACATTGGAGGCAACCGCAGGAGCCACGTTATCCTCCCCGGCAAGGACATCGAGGAGTACATGACTATCGTCGACCCCGAGCTCAAGGCAAAGTACCACGGCCAGGTCAAGATTCCCATGCAGGTCTTCCACGACGCGTACTTTGAGGACAAGATTGAGATCAAGGGTGAGTCCCAGGGCTTCGCGTTGGGAGGTGCTGGAGCTGACGAAGGAACGCAGGCGACATGCTCGACATCCTCGAGTACCGCCACGACTGGGCTTCGTTCATCATGACCCCCGAGCTCTTCAAATACGTGTTCTGCAGCCTCATCCCCGAGGTCATCGTCCACTCCAAGTCCCAGGATGAGGAACAGGTCCGCGACCACTACGACCGAGGAGACGACTTCTGTGCGTTCCCTTTGACCGCGTTCGAAAAAGTGCCAACTGACACGCGCCTCTTTCCGCAGACTCTTGGTGAGCTCTCGTCCTGGCGCGTAGGCATGCGCCGCTCTCTTACGCTTCTCCTCGCAGGTTCCTCGGACCTCGCATGATCTACACCTCCGGCATCATCAGCGACATCACGCGCAAGGAGTCCCTCGAGGAGCTCCAGGACAACAAGCTCGCCCTCGTCTGCCACAAGCTCGAGCTCAAGCCCACCGACACCCTCCTCGACATTGGATGCGGCTGGGGAACCCTCTCCGCCTACGCCGCGAAGAACTTTGGCTGCGACGTTACTGGCATCACGCTCGGCAAGAACCAGACCATCTTCGGAAACAAGCGCATCGAGGACAACGGCGTTTCCGCTGGCAAGGCTCGCATCTTGTGCCAGGACTACCGCGAGATCGCTCCCGACAAGAAGTACTCGAAGATTGTTTCGCTCGAGATGGCCGAGGTGCGTTCCATTCGCTTTGAGGGGAGGAGGACGGAGCTGACCCTCTCGCAGCACGTCGGAATCCGCAACTACACCTCGTTCATGACTCAAGTCTACAACCTCCTCGAGGACGACGGAATCTTTGTCCTCCAGGTCGCCGGTATCCGCCCCACCTGGCAGTACGAGGACCTTATCTGGTGCGTCCCCCTCGCTTCCGCCTACTGCGCTCGGAAGCTGATCCGTCTTGCGAAGGGGTCTCTTCATGAACAAATACGTCTTCCCTGGAGCCGACGCCTCGTGCGCCCTCAACTGGGTCATCAGCCAGGTCGAGGGTGTCGGATTCGAGGTCAAGTCCTGCGACGTCCTCGGTGTCCACTGTGCGTGGTGCTCGTGCTTCTTCCGCTCTACGCTCGTGCTGACGCCTTGTTTGTGCAGACTCGGCGACTCTCTGGCGCTGGTACGAGAACTGGAAGTCCAACGAGGCTGCCGTTGTCGCCAAGTACGGCAAGAAGTGGTACCGCGTCAGTCCT
Organism: Glaciozyma martinii; assembly: GCA_025758715.1. NCBI lineage: Eukaryota > Fungi > Basidiomycota > Microbotryomycetes > Kriegeriales > Camptobasidiaceae > Glaciozyma > Glaciozyma martinii. The sequence goes on along the minus strand of JANGFH010000075.1, from coordinate 19,521 downwards.
CCTTTGCTCTCCCTGCGCTCAGGAATGCGTACTGACTTTAGTTCCGACGCTAGACGTGGCTCTACTTCCTCGCCTCGGCCATCATCACTTCTCGGTGCGTCTTTCCGTCCCATGAATCTCAGACCTCGACTGACGCTCGCACGTAGCCAAGGATCCGTCTCGGTCTTCCAGATCGTCCTCCACAAGAACTTGAACGGCTTCCACCGCGTCGAGGTACGTTGCACTTGTCCACCTGCTTCGCGACGAGCGGCTGACGTTGATCCACCTCGCAGGGAATCCCCTCCCACACCTCGCTCTTCTTCACTCCCGAGAAGACCCCTACGTACGTCCTCCCCTTTTGCCTTCCTTCGCTTTGAGCAGCTCGTTCATCGTTCTACTCGCGCAGCCTCATCGTCTAAGGCGATCCCAAACGAACAACAATAGATTTAAAAAGTCGGTGGGCGGGGGAAGGAGCCTGGTTGTGTATGCGCTCGTTTGTCAATGCAAACAAAGCTCCCCACGCATCTGCATCCTACTCGAGAACGATCGCAAGACTTTGCAAAAAATGGCTTCGATTCGCAAAGGCCTCATCGCCTCCCCTTCTTCCTCTTGTTCCTATTCTCCTCCTCCAGTACATATAGCTCCTCCGAAATGTTCCCCGTGTCCTCCACCACCGGCACTTGCTGCACCCCAGTGAACCCCAACACCTGCGGCGCGACCTCCTCCTCCATCTCGTAGTACTCTTCCAGCTCTGGAGGAGGGTAGAACGCAGGGTTGTCGTCGTCGTCTGGATCTCGAGACATGAAGTCGTCGAAAGCTTCGTCGGGGATCCCGACGGGGGAGGCGGAGCGAGGGCGGTGGATCGTGACAATGTCGACGTGACGATCTTGCTCGTCGGCTTTTCGACGCTTGATGACCGACTCGTCTTCCTGTGCACCGAGGGAGGGAGGTCAGCCTGGTTTGGGAGAGAGGAGCGGAGGGAACGCACGATGTCGAACTCGTCCTCCTTTTCTTGGTACTCGACGTTCTCGTCCAACTCCTCGAACCCAGGAGCGTACGCGCTCCAGTTCTCCGTGATTCCCGTCACCCAGATGTGGATCAAGCCGAGGGAAGAGACGGAGGCGATGAGAGGTCGTATGGGGTGCCACTGGTTTGAGGAGAGGTCAGAACGGTTCGTGCAAAGGCGAAGAGGGACGCACGTCGAGGTCCTCGAGCGGATCTTTGGGTCCTTCGAGGATTTTTAGCAGTCCTCCCGACTCGCGATCCCAGATGTAGATGTTGTGAGAAGCCTTGTGTCCCGCACCTGCGATGCTCGAGATCAGTTGCGAGCTCGCACGAGCGAGGGAGGAGAAAAGCGCACCGCCGATGATGTACTCCCCGTCTTGCGAGAACCCGCATCCGTTCCAAGGCGTCCTGTTAACGAGGTCTTGAAATCGGTGCTGGATCTCAAAGAATGGAACGCGAGGAGGGCGTGGTGGTTCGTCCTCGCGCGGAAAGGCAGTTTCTGAAGGGAGGAGGCGGAGGACGCGGATACATCGGTCGTTTGAGTTGATCACAAGGGCGCTGTTGGGGAGCGGGTGAGCAGCGATCTGCGCTGAGAAGAAAAGGCCTTACGTTCCCTTCTGGTCAAACTCCATGTGCTTGATCGTTGAATTGCTGCCCGTGTTTTCGGACCAGAGGAACTGCGAGAGGGCAAAGTCAGCGAGGGTGCGACCAGTGTGATCGGAACCGACGGACTTGTTTCGTTTGCACGTCCCAGATGTTGATGTTGCCTTTAGAAGTACCGACGTAGATGAGGTCGCCTCGAGGATTGAATCGGCAGATTGTCGCAATCTCCCTGCGAAGTGCAGAGGATTAGCTTCCCTCCTTCGGTGATGCACGACATCAAAGCGCACCTGAACTTCTTCGTCCCCTCTTCTTCTTCCTCCTCCTCCTCTTCTCCATTCACCTCCGGCGCCGTTTCCGCTGAGAGCTCCCATCTCCCTCCAACCTCTGACCGCAGATCCACAAAGACCGGCTGCACCTGAGCATGGAGCGTGACAATGAGCATTTTGCTGCGGAATTCAACTCATCAGCTCCTTCTCCCTGTCCCCACCGCCTGGCTAACGCACCTATTCCGAGGATGCAAATGCGCGCTCGTAACCGGCGCGTCGAATCGAACCGTGTCGCGACGTTCTCCTTCTGGCGCGCTGGAGGCGGCGGCAGAGAGGTCCCAGATGATGGCGTTCCAATCTCGAGAGGCGGTGAGGAGGTAGCGAGAGTTGTGGGACCAGCTGGAGGAGGGGGAGGAGAGGGTCAGCGTATGCGCTTTGATTCGGCGGAGGGTGGAACGCCTCGGACGTGAGCTCGCCGTAGTCTCAAGCACACGCTGTCCGGAGAGCCTTCCTCTGAGCCCAGCTAGCTCCCCATCCACACAGCATCCGCGAAAGCACTCCAGCAGCTCCAACTCACCAAACAGTCGTGACGGCCTTGACATGCCCCTCCAGCCACCGCACAATCCCCTTGGTCTCGAAATCCAGCACGGCGACTACTCCATCCAGCCTGCCCACCGCCAGGAAGTGGCCCGCAAAGGTGCCGTGCGGATTGAAGCGCGTGCAGAGCGCGCTCGCCTCGATGGAAGTCTCGAAGTTTTCGGGGAAGTCCTGCGCGAACGGGTCTGTTGGAGCTCCAGGTCAGTTGCTGACGGGAGCTGGGGCGGCTGGGAGGGCGTGCTCAGGAGCTCGAGGTTCATCGCTGGAGGTTGGGCTTGGGCACCTTCCGCTGAAAAGGTGGCTCGGCGGACGGCTCAGGAAGGTGTGGACGTTGGTCTGTGAAGGGTGGAAGAGGGCTTGGTGTACGTAGAGTGAAGAGCTGAGCAGTCGTCGCGAGAGGTCGAAGGAGAAGAAGCTGAGCAGCGCGTCCTCCTCTCTTCCTTCGACCCTCACGGTCAGGCAACAGTCTTGGGCTCTGGGGCTTTTACCTCTACTGCTTATCTCTCTCCTGGAACCGCCGCTTGCTTTGGTCTTGCGTGCCATCTCTGGAGGACTCGACCTCCCTCAGCTCCCCGGGGACATTCATTCGGAGGGCAGCAGCGGCGAGGCTTTACACAGCTACTCGACCACTAGGAGCTATTGATAGTATGGCTATGGTGCGACGCCCAACCGTGGCTCTCAGCGGGAAGGCGACGGCGCTGCTTCTTCCCTCGCCGGCGAGCACCCTCAACGCGAGTTTCTTGAGCCTCTGGCTCCACTGTGTGGAACTGCTCCCCAGCCACCTAGACAATAACACTCAGTCACTGCGAACCCCTTGGCGCCTTCTCCGGCACCTGTTCCTCTGTCGGCGATAGCTTTGCTCGCCGAACCGGAGCCAACATCCTGCGAAGGCGACCGTGGCTGGGGAAACCGCTCCTTCAAGATCCTCAAGACAACTGTATTCTACGATTCCTGTGGTCGTACGAGCTGTCGCAAGGGTGTCGCCTGCGAGCTGGAATGCTGATCGTGGGTGAGGGCGAGGCTGCTTTTCCAGGCAAGGAGCGCGGGGATGTGTTCTGGAGGGACAGTGCTGCTTCTGTTCCTCTACCTTGCTCGGTTTACTTCTTCCTCTGCTGGCTGCCTTCGCTGCCACCCCCTTTATCGAACTCGAGAGCAAGGTATTCGGTGCGCAGGTTCCTCTTGAGCACCGCAATTTTTCACGCTCGTTTTTCCCTTTCTGTTGTCCTTGCTCGACCCATCCATACCTACCGGAACAGCAAGCATTGCTCCTCCAGGAATCTCGAAAGGGAGGAGGAACGGCCACCTTCCAATTCAAATCGGCCGGCGACTCTGGGGACGAACGCGCCGTTCTCCTCTGCGGGGTGGAACCGCTCTTCGTCGCTTGCTCCTAACCGCACCTCTGTTACAAAGGGCAGCTCTCTTCGTACGTGGGCACAACTCGCGAGGAGCCATAGCTGACGGACTCGTCTCTCCTGCTCAGGCGACTTCACCTCACCTCACCGCTCTAAGCTCTCTCTACGACAAACGATGGTCGCCGGCCAAGCTAACCCTCTCCCTAGTACGCCGTACTCTCACTCTCCAGCTGCTCCAGCTAACGTCCCGCTGCAGCCGAAGGAGTCGTCGGCAAGCTCACTCCTGACCAGGAAAAGACGCTCAAGGTGCGGCGCCGGCTTTGACGTTGCCTTGGAGATCACTAGCTAATGTTGGTGGGAACTGCAGGCTACTTGGGTCGAGCTCTTCAGGCTCGTCGATGCCGCGCCGAAAGCAGGGAGCGGGTTGGCGACTGGGCCGCCTCTGAGCGACAAGGAGCTCGCTGGCGGGAGTATCCCCAAGGTTCGTGAAGGTAAGGCGCCGTTTTTGAGTGGGAGCTAACGGATTTTGGAATGCAGGACGACAACGCGAAGGAACTCCTGCGGGCTCAGCGTGAGACGGCCGATGCGCAAGCTGCTTTCCAAGAATGTTCGTTTGTCCTTCAAACTTCATGCGCTCCTTCTGACGCGACTTTCTCGCATTCAGACGGAAGCCTCAAGTTCATGGAGAGCTTTTGGCGCATGGTACGGAGTTCTGCTCTCGTCTTTGGCGACGTCGCTGACTATCTCGCACCCAGGTCGCGATGGACGATCCCGACAGCATTGTGCTCCGATTTCTACGTGCGCGCAAGTGGTCCGTCACCGCCGGTGTTGCCATGGTGAGTCCCCCTTTCTATTTCATGAACTGCAGTTGCTGATGTCGACCAAACCAGCTCTGCGCCTGCATCAAGGTTCGCTTCCTCCGCCTCGTGTCGACGAATCCTTCGCTAACGAGATTCTTTTGCACAGTGGCGGATGTGTAAGCTGGAGCTCAACGCGTGTGGCCGATCTTTCTCCTGACTGTTTCTTTGCGCAGCCGGGGATGTCGAGAAGATCTTTGAAAAGGGAGAAGAGGGGATGGCTTCCGCGGACGGCTTCATCAGGCAGATGGTGTGTCTTCCCTACCCCTTTTGCTTCGCTTGGTCTCATTTGGGCTTTCTCAGGAGATCGGCAAGACGTACACTCAAGGAACGGATCGCTACGGTCGACCCGTCATGTTCGTCAAGTCCCTCCTTCGCAAGGCACTTCGCTGACGATCCCTTCGCGCACCAGCTACGTTCACGTCGCCAAGCACCGTACCTTTGATCAGGTTTGTTCCGCTCGACTTTACCGGCGCACGCGAACTAACGGTCACTTCTCAACAGTCTCCAAAGGCCCTCGAGGATTTCGTGATCTTCCAGATGGAGTCGAACCGTTGCCTCTTTGCGCCGCCTGTCGACAAGATCGTCATGGTATGCTCTCTACTCATTCCTCCAGGCTTCGGGCGCTGACGGACCACGCAGGTGTTTGACATGACAGGTTTCGGAATTCGCAACGTTCGCTTCTCCTCGATCCAAAGCGACACGGCTCGCTAACTTTGTTCCTACAGATGGACTGGCGCTGCATTCTTTTCATCGTCAAGTGTCTCGAGGTACGTTCCCCTTCTCCAGTTCGGGGTTGCAGACCAGATGCTGAACTTCTTCCCAAAACCAGGCGTACTACCCCGAGTCGCTCAACGTCATGCTCATCCACAATGGTACGCTACACCTCTCCTCCTCTACCTTTCTGCTCCAGCTAACGTGCTCTTCGCAGCTCCTTGGTACGACAATCTCGGTCTTCGGGTGCGCGCACCTCGCTAACCTCTCTCAACGCACAACGCAGGGTGTTCCAAGGCATCTGGAAGCTCCTCGGGCCCATGCTCGACCCGGTTGTTCGCAACAAAGTAGAGATGACGAAGAACACGGACGACCTGCTTGTCCATATCGACAAGAGCCACCTTGTCAAGTCTCTCGGCGGCACCTCCGAATGGACGTGGAAGTATCCTCCCGTCGTTCCCGGCGAGAACGCTCCTCAGTCGTGCGTTCTTCCTCTTCCCAGATCCCAGGCGGCTAGCTGACCTCGTTCTGCTGTCGCAGCGACGTCCAAGGCCGCAAGAGGGTGCAGGGCGAGCGAGACGCGCTTATCGAGGAATACCAGATGGCGACTCGTGCGTGGGCCGCTTCGGACAGCCTCAAGGCGACCAAGCAGCGCGAGCTCGTTGTTCTCAAGCTCCGCGCGCAATACTTCGAGCTCGACCCGTACATTCGCGGTCGTGGAGCCTACCACCGGTGCGTTTTTTCTCTCCCATTTCGCTCGGCGGCGTCGCTGACGTCTCGCTACAGAAACGGCAACATCGTCGGCAACGGACTGGTCTTTTTCGAGTACCCCAGTGGAGAAGGACAGCGCTCCGAGGGCGAGTGGGAGGTCCAGGGGTACGAGAACTGCCGCGAGCAGGCGTTGCTCGCCGTGTCGCAGGCTCAGCAGGATCTCAAGAGGATGAAGTGATTGAGCCTCTTCCTTGGCCTCTCCGGCTTTTTTTATAGTGTACTGTGGACATGTTTAGTGTATAACTGGCAACGATTTGCGCACGAACAGCGCGAGAGACTCGCTCAGCGAGGCTTCGCTCGTCAACGACTCTTCCACTTTGCCTGCTCTCGCTCTCCGTTCTCACACCTCTGTCCTTTCTTTCTGCTCGTCGTGACCCAGCTCTGGAGGAGGAGGGCGCCGATCGACGGCTTTCTCTTCTGAGGAGTCGCCGCTTGCCGGCCTTCGGGTGGAGCCTTTGCGGCTTGGAGGAGCTCTCCCCAGCGCCTCAAGCTGCCACACCAGCACCGAACCAGTGAGTACAGCGACCTCAACGAGCGGGACCACCTCTGACAAGCACGCAGTGTCTGCCCCTACCCCTACAGAGGACTTCAACCCCAACCAGCTCGTCGTGCTCTCCGCCCTCTGCGATGCGGCTTTCCAGGGCCACGAAGGCGCCGAGGCCGCAGAGATCCTCGCAGCCATGCCCGCCGACGCTCCAGCGTGGCAACGAGCTCGAGGTACGTCCTCTCTCGATCCCCAGACACCGGTGACTGTCTGAGCTCCCCCTCCTCCACGGCAGTCGAGGCGTTCGTTCGCTCCCCCTACTCGTCGATCCCCGGCTCGATCAACTCCCTCACCAGCCAGTTCTCGGAGGCGCTCAGCCAGACCAACGTCAAGGCCCTCACGATGACGCTCTCCCTGCTCTCCACTCGCGCCGGCACCCTTTTGTTGACCGGCTATGCACGTCCTTTCCCCGAGTTAACGATCAAGGAGCGGGAGGGAGTCCTCCAGAGCTGGAAGGAGTCCAAGATCTTGCTGCTCCGAAAGGCTTTCCGAGGATTCGTCTGTACGTTCCTCGCAGCTGCGACCCCCCAAGACGCGCTAAGTCACCGATTCGACGCAGGCATCGCTCTCTTCGTCGCCTACACTTCGAACGACGAGGTCCCTCAAGCGATCGGATACCCTCTCGGCGACCCTACTCGCGCTCTCAACCCCGAACGCCTTCGCACTCCCTACCCCTTCGCCTTCGAGACGATCTCCGCACCGTACACCTACCTCGACACGGACGTCCTCGTGATCGGATCAGGAGCTGGAGGTGGAGTCGTCACTTCCGAGATGTCGAGGAAGGGCTGGAAGACGCTGGTCGTCGAGAAGGGACAGTTCGTCAAGCCGCAGGAGCTTACGGGCACGCCGAGGGAGGGACTTGCGGCGCTCTACGAGAATAAGGGGCTCATGGCGACCGAAGATGGAGGAGTCAACGTCTTGGCTGGTTCCAACTTTGGCGGAGGAACGACAGGTAAGGTTTCGGCAGCGAGCGATGGTGCGAAGAATGGAACTGATGAGTCTCGATCTTCAGTCAACTGGTCGGCGTCCTTCAGGCCACCGCACTACATGTAAGACCCTCTGCGGGACCTTTTCGTAAAGCTACTTACCCTCGATTCATCCTCGCAGCCGCGAAGATTGGGCCAAGAACCACGGTCTCACGCACTTCCTCTCGCGTGAATTTACTCAGTCCATGGACCACGTCTGCGAGATGATGGGCGTCTCGGCCGAACACATCAAGCACAGCAAGCCCAACAACATCCTCATCGAGTCGAGTCGCAAGCTGGGGTACCACGTCGACTCGATCCCCGTGCGTTTCTTCCTCGCTTGCTTTCTTCGAGCGATCCTGACGAGGACCTTTCGCAGCAAAACACTGGTGGAAACGAGCACTCGTGCGGATTCTGCAGCTTCGGATGTCCCTACTCCGAGAAGCAGAGCGGACCGGTCAGCTGGCTGCGCGACGCCGCCGAGCATGGCGCCAAGTTCCTCGTCGACACCTCCGTCGAGCGCCTCCTCTTCGCCTCTTCGCGTTCCTCCCCCTCCCCCACCGCAAAGGACCTCGACAAGTTTACTCCTACCGCCTCGCGTCGCCTGTGCATCGGTGCGCTCGTCAAGGCCAAGGATGGAACGCTCGCGATCATCCGTGCGAAGGAGGCCGTCGTCGTTTCGGGAGGCTCGCTCAACAGCCCTGCGATCTTGCTCAAGAGCGGATTGAAGGGATCGAGGATCGGCAAGAACTTGCGGCTGCACCCGACTTCGTACGTGACGGGCTACTACGACCGTGCGATCAACCCTTGGGAGGGCTCCATCATGACTGCTGTGCGTCCATTCTTCCTTGCTGCTCGTGTAATTACTGACATCTTGGTGCAGGTCTCCAACGTCGCCGAGAACCGCGACGGAACCCACCACGGCATCAAGCTCGAGGTCAACATGTCGTTCCCCGGAGGAACCGCCGCGTCCTTCCAGAAGTGGACGAGCAGCAAGGATCACAAGAAGGCGCTCATCCAGTTCAACAACTCGTTCACTCTCATCTGCATCGCTCGCGACCGAGGCTGTGCGTTCCTCCCCATCTCGCTCCCGCGACCCCGCTGATTTCGTTCGACACAGCGGGCCAGGTCGTTCTCGACGAGCGAGGCAAGTCTCGTATGGAATACTCTCTCGACCCCTACGACGGACTCTCGATTCTCGAAGGCATCCTCGCTGCCGCCGAAGTCCACCTCGCCGCAGGAGCGACTCGCATCGTCACTGCTCAGGCGGGCGTCGAGGATTACTACCCCGCCGAAGGTCACGCGTACCTCGCCGACCCCAAGTGGCTCGAATGGGTTGCCAAGGTCCGGAAAGCGGGCGTTGTGGCGAGCTGGACGGCGATGGGGAGCGCGCACCAGATGGGAAGGTCCGTGCTTTCGCTTTTGCGTGTTCGCTTTCTGAGGACTGATGGATGTTCGCCTGCAGTTGCCAGATGGGTACGAAGCCGACGACGAGTGCGGTGAACCCGCGAGGGAGGGTTTGGGGAACCGAGGGGCTGTATGTCGCCGATGCCGTGAGTGGATCCCTTTCGCGCGTCCAACGCTGTCGCTGATGCTTTGTTACTTCCAGTCTGTCTTCCCTACCGCTTCAGCTGTCAACCCCATGATCACCGTACGTCTCCTCGACTATCTCAGCTTGCGCACGCACTCATGGCTTTCTCGGAACGCGCAGAACATGGCGACCTCGCACTCGATTGCTCAGTTCATCGACCAAGACCTGCGAAGCAAGGCGTCCCAGGCCACGAGCGCGCACTTGTAGGGTTCTACTTCGCCCGGTGTAAAGTATAAGGTGATTCAGGGCTGGATTGCAGCTTTCTTTCTTTCGCACTCGAGACCTCCGCGCGCCGTGTTCAAACATTGCTGAGGCTCTCGTCTGAGAAGACCAAGCAGCCTCGAATTCCTCAGCTGCTTGGAAGGCTGTTCCTCTCCAGCTCGGGGCGGAGAAGCCTTCGCGATTTGTCGCGAAAGTAAACAACCGCACGATGGATCTCGCACGGCGGCCCTTGGGGAAGCTTGGGGCTCGATACGTCTGCGACTAGACAGAATTCACTTGCGCCTTCCCCATCTGAACATCCCCCGCTTCCGCCGGCGTCTCCTTGTCCTTCGTCGCCAACTGCGTCCTCCCCACGGCAAACTGCTCCTTCCAGATCTCGGGACGCTTCTCCATTCGAGCTGCGACGATGACGAGAGATATGATGAGGATGGAGGTGATCCAAGCGAGCCAGCTGAAGGCTTGGAGAGCGTCGTCGACGCCGCAGAGCTGCGAATGGGGTCAGTTGGAATCGTTCGTGACGAGGGAACCGGACGCAGCGACGACGTACGGTGTAGCCGGCGCAGTAGGATGAACCTCGGACTTGGGTGGCCATCGCTGCGAAGAGAGAGGCGTTAGCGAGTGTGGAATGTGGCGGGAGCGAGATCGGAAGAGGGAGAGGGGAGGAAGAAGACGCACCGGCTGCCCCGCCAAGGAATAACAGGTTGAGTACTCCCAGGACTACGAGCTCAACCCAAACCGTGCTGAGAACGTGTGTGGAGGGACGGCGGTGGAAGAGGAGATGCCTGCGTTTGCAAACCAGCGTCAGCCGCTGTGGGCTGGGCGACCAGGCAGGGAGAGCCTACAGGGGGGTGACAATGGCGACGGCGAGTAGGCTGGTCACGAGGAGCTCGGCGCTCGGTTGATGGTTGTCTGGGAAGAAGGAGTGAAGAAGGTGAGTCGCGCCGGGAGAGAGGACGAGCGTGCGTACAGCCTGAAATGTTTACGCCAACTGAGATGAGAGCGGCTGCCAGGCTGAAGGCGAGAAGAGAGCAGAGCAGGAATACTCCATAAAGGAGCGTCCTTGCGGAGGGGGCGAGAGCGAGGAAGGCAGTCATGTTGGTTCAGAGCGGGGCTGGAGGGAAGGAGGAAGAGAGGGGGAAGAGAACCGAAGGCGTACCTGCCCAGCTGGGGGT
>JANGFH010000074.1:0-14231 GCA_025758715.1 Glaciozyma martinii | reverse complement strand
CCCTCCTCCCCCGTACCCGCCTTGACCCCCCCCTCCACCCCCTCCTCCACCACCTGCTCCACCATTCCCGTTCCCGCCCTGGTCGTCGCCTCCCCCATCCCCGCCCTCGATATAACGACCGACGCACTGCAACCGAGCTCCATCAGTACCTCGCACGCGCCGTTCAAGTCGAGAAAACGCACAGCGACAAAGGTAGCGAACTCCTGCCTCGTCTTCATGAACACCTCGCGATACTCCTCGAGCGTCTCGTCGATGACCTCCTGCTTCGTCTTGATACCATCGCAGATCTGCGTCATCCGATGCTCCGTCTTCCCGCATCGTCAGCTCGCCTCACCACTGAAGAACGAGGGGGAGGACGCACGAGTCGTCGGAGATGAGGTTTGCTGAGCGAGTTCTCAAACTCGATCGCGTTGTACCCGTCGACGAGGCCAGTTCCGAGCGTCGAAGGAACGAGGTACTCCGTATTCCCCTCACGCTGCTTCATAACGTACTCGCGCTCGATGATCTTGGCGATATGCTCCGCGATCGTCGCATCCGTCCCTGCAGCGCAGAAGTCAGCGACGGCGACGTGCGAGAGAAGGAGGGGACGAACCGATACCGTGCTTGTCCATCAAGCTGACCAGGTCCGCCTCGGTGAGCAGGTTCGGCTGACTCGTTTGGCCCTGCTTGATCTCGCACGTCGAAGGCTCGAACGTCTCGCCGACCTGGAAGTTGGGCAAGAGGTTCCCGTTCCACGTGTCGTAGACGTAGACGTCGAGGTAGTTACGCTCGAGGACGACGAGACCTGATCCAGTCGTCAGCTTTCTCCTCCGCGAGCCAGAATCGCAGAAAACGCACCGTGCGCCGAGAATCCCTCGCCAGCAATCTCGATCTCGACCGTCGTCTCCAGCCCGCGTGCGTTCGTCGAGCAGCAAGCCAAGAACCTCCGCACGACGAGATCGTACACTTTCTTGTCATCTCCAGCGAGATTGTTGACGTGCGAGGTGGGGTGGATGGGAGGATGGGCCTTGTCGTTCTTCTTGCCGTTGCGAGGTCGCTCGAAGCCGCCGTCGACGAGTCTGCGTAGAATCCATGAGTCCCTGCTCGCGAGACGAGAGCGACAGGAAGCTCACCCTTGAGCGAAAGGTCCCCAGCTTGCATCGCCGACGTGCTTCTGGATCATCTCGTCAAAGTTGAAGTCCTTGTCGAACTGGTCGGTCTCGGTACGAGGGTAGCTGAGGTAGCCCTTCTGGTAGAGGCTGTCGGAGATCTGCACCGCCAGGTCGTCATTAACGAAAGCTGTGGCACAGCGAAGGAGAACGCACGTCGAGGATCTTCTTGGGCGTCATGTGAAGCAACCGTGACCCCGTCTTCTGCAACTCGACCGTGGTCAAAGGCAGCGGTTTCCTGCTCCTCATCAGCCCCCTCTCCCCTCGCAAAAAGAAAGCGCAGGAACTGACCACTTCTGCGTCGGTTTCGTCGCCTGACCCACCACAACCGCCTCTGGCTCGTCCTCGCACAAACTGAAGAGCATCTCGACGACTTGCTGATCGAACAGCCTTCCTCTCTTCCACGTGAACGGGACAGACGAGTCCTCGCGCGCGAGCGTGACGTGGATGTACCAGAACTCCTCCGGGATGAACGCTTGGACTTTCTCGTACTGCTCGACGACGAAACCGAGGGTCGGGAACTGGCAAGGACCTGCGACGAGCCTTAGTTAAGCTCGAAGGCGGGAGGAAGGAACGTACCGTAGGAGATGAGCTTGTCTGAGAGGTCGGCGAAGCGGTTCTGCAGCCCCATCGTCTGCGTGCGAGTGAGAGCTGCGCCTACGCGGAGGTCGAGGTCCATTCGAGCTGAGACGGCGTTCGCTTGTCGCATGTCGAGGTTGACGGGGTTCCTCGCAGCGTGGTTGATCTGACTGCGTTCCCTCCTCATCAGCTCCTGCAGTCCGCGAGCGAGAGGCTAGGACGAACTTGGCAATGATGGCACTGAACCTCGCGCGCTTGACGATGATGCGCGGGTTCGCCCTGCGGCAGATGTCTGCGACCTCGCTCCCAATGTGCTCGCCTTCGCGATCGCAGTCGGTCCAGATCATGAGGTGCGTCGCCTTCTTGGCTTCGGTCTCGAGGTTCTTCGCGATTCCTTGCTGCGCTGGATCCTGTGCCCAAACCCAAGTCAGCTCTTGCCGCGGAGCGAGCCAAATGGCGAGGAGGGACGCACAGGATTGGTGAAGTGGACGATCGGCGCGTCGAAGAGGGCGAAAGGGTCGCAGCTGCCCCACGTCTTGTGGTTCTCGTCAAAGTCGCTGCAGGTAAGGTGACCTGCGACCGCCGTAACGGTAAAGTCGACGAAGCCTGGTGCTGGAGGCATGCGGTAGGAAAAGTCGTAGTTCTTGATCCAGGCGGGGTGGCGAGCATTGCGCTGGTCGAGCGAGGAGTTAGCTCGTCGCGCAGGAACGGAGATGGGGACGTACGCTGTTGAACTGTCCTCCAGAGAGGATCTGGGTGATGGACTTGGAGATTGAGGGCTTCTCGGCAACGCAGAGGTACTTGACCATGTTGAGCTGCTTCCGGAGCGCTGCGAGAGGTTGTCAGCAACAAGGTACAGGGTGTGGGTAGTTGCTATCTTCTTGTAAAAGGTCTGGGAGCAAAGCAGGTCTTCTGAGCGCTGGAGCTCCTCAGGCATCTGAAGAGCTAGCAACAACTGAGCTCGAGACGCGTCCCTCCGCCCAACTCCAGCGCCCGCGCTCCCAACAGCGTAGCATGAGCTTCAATCCCATCCTCAAGACTCCTCTGGCTGAGGGGGAGGAGGTCCGCACTGAGCACAGGCGAGCGCCAGCCGCGCGCTCCTCGTCCAGGAGAACACGGCAGCAAGAGCTCACGGTTGCCCCCGGGATACGCCAGGCTTCTCCCATAGGGTGTAGGACGTACTTCTAGCCTCAGGTGAGCCTCGCACACTCCACCGCGGTCGTCCCCAGCCCGCGCTCGCGTCACAACAATAGCTTCCCTCGGCGTCCTCCCACCTCACCAGACCTCGCGCCACTCACCTTGAGCTCAGTTTCCCCTCCTTTCCTGCTTAAGAAGCTCTCCTCCCCTCCTGAATTCTCCTACGACCTGTCGAAGCGAGTGTCGAAGCGGCGTCGAACGCGCGGCGAAGCAGCTGTCTCGTGAGGTGGAACGCGGGACGAAGATTGGACGGCGGTGGTGCACGCGTATGCTTTAGCGTTACGCTGTGGTGTTGCGCTGTTGCTGGGAAGGGGAAGTGTGGGAGACAAGTCACGTTTGCCGCGAAATTTGACCTTGGCGACTTTCTTCTCGCGCTCAGCTCAAGGGCCGGGAGCGCTGTGCGAGTCTGGGTCCCTTTCTCGTACGGTCGTACAGACAGACAAGTCAGGAACAAAGCGAATCGGGCATCTCGACAGCGAGGAAGGCCCACCTGCCCTCGAAATATCTCCGCACGCGTTGGATCTATTCCAGCGACGCGTTCTGCTGATCCCACATGGACCTGTAGATCCCATCCCTAGCCAGCAGCTCGTAGTGAGTACCCTCCTCCGCGACTCTCCCATCCTTGAGGACGATAATGAGGTCCGCATCCGCAATCGTCTTCAACCTGCGCGAAAGTCAGTAATGCTGCACGCGAGGAGGAGACGGGACGAACCGATGAGCAATAAATACGCTCGTGCGTTGCTTGGAGAGCAGCGTCGAGTTGATATTCCGCATCAGGTCCGCCTCGGTCGTCGAATCGAGCGCCGAAGTCTGTTCAAATCCCATCAGCTCCCGCTCACTCGCACGACAGCAGAAGCCGAACTCACCGCCTCATCAAAGAACAAGATCTTGGGATCCTTCAACAGGAGCCTCGCCACCGCGAGCCTCTGCTTCTCCCCTCCACTAATCATCAACCCCCTCTCGCCGACCTTGGTCAACCACTTGTCCGGCAAGCTCTCGATCGTCCTCGAGACGTTCGCCAACCTCGCCGCCTCCTTGACCTCGTCATCCGTCGCGCTCAACCTCCCGTACCGGACGTTCTCAAGCACGTTCGAGTGGAAGAGCGGCGTATCCTGCGGGACGACTCCGATCGTCCGCCTCAAGCTCTCGACCTGGACGTCTCGTAGGTCCTGTCCGTCGATCGAGATGGTTCCGTTCGTGGGCTCGTAAAATCGGAAGAGGAGGCGGAAGACGGTCGACTTTCCGCACCCGCTAGGACCGACGATGGCGACCTTCTTGCCGGCGGGGATCGTGAAGGAGACGTCCTTGAAGATGGGTCGGTTCGGGTGGTAGCCGAAGGAGACGTTTTGGAAACGGATCTCGCCGCCGGTCAGGAGGAGGGGTTGGGCGGTGGGAGAGTCCTGTGGCGCGAGGTTAGTGCTGGACTGGGAGGTGAGAGCTGCGACGCACCTTGATGGCGAGGCCGACGGATTGCAGGTTGAACAGAGTATCCATGTCGACCAGACTCTGGCGGAGTTCGCGGTACACAGTGCCTGCACGATTCCTTGATCAGCTCGACGATTCGCAGCCCAAGAGAGAGAAACGCACCCAAAAAGTTCAGCGGCAGCGAAAGCTGGAAGACGAGCTGGTTGACCATGACGAGATCTCCGACCGTCATTGTTCCTGAGTGGAGCAGCAGCGTCAGGTCGTGTCCAGGCTCAGACCTGCCAGCGAACGCACCTTTGATCACGCCTTGAGCCGCGAGGTACATCATCCCCGTCAACGCACTTGAGAAAATGATGTTCTGTCCAATGTTGAGCGCAGCGAGCGAGGTTGAGATCTTGATAGACGCCTTGGTGTAGTCACGCATCGCAGCATCGTACTGAGCGATCTCAAACTTCTCGTTGTTGAAGTACTGCAGCGCGGAGAGCCAATTAGGGCCTGCAGCACAGAGTGAAGGAGCTAAAACGCACCTTGACAGCTTCGTAGTTGATGAGAGAGTCGACCGACATTGTGGCTGCCCGGTTATCGGCCGCATTCGCCTGCTTGCGGAACTTGGTCCTGCGAAAGCGAGAGTCAGTCGAGCGCGACGACTAGGGGAAAAGGGCGCACCTCCAGGAAGTAGTGCGAATCGTAAACCACGCGTACGCAGCCATCGTCACGGCGGTGACAGCAGCGAAGTCCCAGCCAAACTTGTAGCTCTGCGATTCGGAGGAGACCTCAGCGAGAAACCAGGGTGCCAGAGTCGACGGGGCTCACGAGAATACCGCACACCATCGTAATCTCCAGCGCAGTAGGCACAACGTGGAAGACAATCGAACTCAGCAAGAAGGAGATGCCCCTGCGCGGACGTTCGTCAGCCCCATCTTTCTCCGCCCCCCAAAAACGCACTTGGTTCCACGATCAATCGCCCGAGTAAGTCCTCCGGTCTGCCTCGTGAGATGGAACCCGACGTCGAGGTTGAGCAGGTGCGTAAAGACGTTCCTCGCGACGCGCCGAATCGCGTTTTGCGCAACGTTGGCGAACACGGCGTTCCTGAGCTCGGAGAAGAGTCCTGCTCCGATTCGTGCGAGTCCGTCTGTGCGATATCAGCTTCCTCCAAGCTTCGAGGCGGAGGAGAAGACGCACAGCCGACGATGACTGTTCCTGCGATCGCAAAGACTCCCTCGGAAGTAGTTGGGTCGACGACGATGTTCAACGTGTCGACGATTCCCTTGAAGAAGAAGGGAACCTGGACGTTCAAGATCTACCCCGTCCAGCACATCAGCTCCGCTCCGCACCCCGCACAGGAAGCGCGCACCTTGCCTCCAACCAGCAACCCCAGCGCTATGAGCACCCTCGTCTTGGTCCCCCAATCATCCTTCGGCCAGATGTTGGGCAACAGCGTCTTAACAATCTCCCAATCCCTCCCACTCTGCTCCTTGTCCGCTACTTCGGCGACCTTCAAGACATCGTTGGCGCCTTCGTGCGGTGCGCTGTGCGCTCCTTCGGGCCCCGAATGTTGCTGAGTGGCTTTTCCGGCAGAGGAGGAGAGTGCTGGTGGTGGGGGAGGGGGACGAGAGGCGCGGTCGGCGTGAAACCGGAGGGTGGTGAGAGAGGGGGCCTGGGGAGCGGGTGCAGGTCGAGGGGAAGGGGAGGAGCGGGAGAAGGAGTGGTAGAGGCGAGGGGGGAAGCACCCAGGGCAGGCTGGGGGGAAGCTGGAGGGGATTCGAGGACGACTCTGCGTAGGAGAAGCCTCCAAGGTCAGCTCCCGCGTTCGGAGGAGCGATCGAGAGCAACAACGCCGGTCGTGGCTCGGAGGGGGAGTCCAGCGACTGGCACGGCGCGATCCTGAGCTGTCACGGCGTCCAGATCTGCCCATCCATATCGCGATCCTCTACACACGAGAGAGGGACAGCTGCTCACCTTCTCGGTCATGACCCGCACTTCGGACGCAGCTTTGAGTATCCGCCACGATCCAGCGATGGACGATCCAGCTCGAGGAGAGACCATACTCTGCTGCTAAGCTTAGCTGAGGTCGGTACGAGTGCGGACGGCGAGGGCGAGGTGAAGTCGGGGGGAGAGTGGGGATCGCGTTGCTTTCTCTGGTTGGACTTCCTCCTCGCCGCGCGATATGGATCCAGCAGCAGCAGCGACGCCGATTAGAGTAGCATACGTCTGCACACCAGCTCTCATCGCGGCGGCCGATACCCTCCCAGCCAACCTCGGGCGCGCCTCCCTCGTGCACTCGCTCCTCGACGCCTTTGGACTGCTCGAATCGGACACTGGGAGCGACGATGGCCTGGGAAAGGAGGATAACACGGCTAGGGTCGTACCATCAGAACCTTGTACGAAGGAGCAGCTTCTAAAGTTCCACGACGCCAAGTTCGTCGGTGCGTTGGACTGGGGAGGTGCTGCACTGTTTGGCGGAGCTGACCCCGTTGTTTCCGTTTGCAGACTCTTTACTGGGACTGGAAGCAGATGGAAGTGACTCGGACTCGAGTAGCTCGAGCAGCAGCTCCGCTGTGGACGCTCCCTCTCCTCGCAAGCGCCGCAAGATGGAGGCCTTCGGACTCGAGGACGACTGTCCTCTCTTTCCCACTCTCCCCGAATACGTGCTTGAAGTCGCGGCTGCATCGATTCAGGCAGCAAGGGAGTTGAGGGACGGCCGAGCGGACGTCGCGATCGCTTGGACTGGGGGAAGGTGCGTTCGTTCCTCTCCCCTCCGCACCTAAGCCATCTAATGAACTGCCTAGACATCATGCACGAAGAGGAGAAGCTTCAGGATTCTGCTACGTCCAAGATATCGTCCTCGCCATCCTCGAGCTCCGACTTCCACCCCAACCCCGTCCTCCACCTCCTCGCCCTCCTCCCCTCTCCCGAATCCTCTACCTCGACCTCGATCTCCACCACGGAGACGGCGTCGAATCCGCCTTCTACTCAACACCTTCAACCCTCACGCTCTCCCTCCATCTCCATTCCCCCCTCTTCTTCCCCTCCACCGGCTCCCTCGACTCCTCAGGCCCTCCCAACTCCTCGTCTTCCTTCCACGCCCTCAATCTCGCGCTTCACCCCGGCCTCTCAGCACCCTCCCTGCTCCGACTATTCAGCAGCTGTATCGATCCCGTCTTTCGAGCGTACCAACCTCAGGCGGTGGTCGTGCAGTGCGGTGCGGATGGGCTCGCAGGTGATCCTTGCAAGGAATGGAACCTTGGAATTGGGGCAGTTGGGGAGGTAGTAAAGAGGGTGTTGGGGTGGAAGGTCAAGACGCTCCTGCTCGGCGGAGGAGGCTACAACCATCCAAATACGGCGCGCTGCTGGGCATACCTCACGAGTATCGCTGTGCGTCCCCTCCCTCTCTCTTTATGCTTCAAAATATTGATGCTGCGATGCAGCTTGGACGAGCGCTCGACCTCGAGGCTGAGATCCCACCGAGCATGGACGAGTACGCTCAGTTCGCTCCGTCGTTCACGCTCGACGCTCCCGCCAGAAACATGCAGGACCAAAACACGGAGGAGAAGCTCGCAGAGGTCGAGAAGGTCTTTGCCGGGTACGTTGCGGGTTTGGGGGAGAAGTACGGCAAGGTCGCTGGGAATCTGAAAGACGCGGCTTGAGGAGATCAAGGGAGCGAGTGGATCTTGCTCTGGATTCTTTCCATAAGCTTGATACGAAAGCACCTGTACGTGTAGAGTACCAGCGGACTTGAGCAGTCCGTCACTTTGGACGCGAAGCGCCGCTGACCGACACGGCCTAGGGCGCGTTCGCTCCCTTCTCCTTTCCCCTCCCACCACAACCCTTCGACGCCTTCCTTTCACGATGGAGCTCATCGAATTCGACCCAATCGCCTGTCCTGAAGCCCAGGAGACGCTGCGTGTCGCTCTGGCGCTCAGCCTCATCCAAGTCGAGCTCGTGTCTGCTCGACGCGTCGTTTGTATGGCAGGAGCAGGAACCAGTACCTCTGTAGGGATCAGAGTGAGTTCTCCTCCAACTGCACCATTCCATCGCTCACAACGAACCAACCGCAGGACTTTCGAAGCAAAGACGTTGGCCTCTACACGACGCGTCCCTCCTCCTCCTCCTCCAACCCTCTCAGCTCCTCCCCCTCCTCCGTCCCTCCACCCTCTTCCGCCACCCGCGCCCTCTTCCACTCCTCCGTCTACACCACCACCTCTTCCCGCTCTCAGCACCTCCGCTTCGTAGCGCGTCTACGCGCCCAAGTCTCCGCGATCGCCGACGCGCGGGGAAAGGCGCCCATCACACCTACGCACGGCTTCTTTGCGGCGCTGAAGAGGGCTGGGAAGCTGCAGAGGGTGTGGACGCAGAACATCGATGCGCTGGAAGGGGAGGAGGGGCTGAGCTTCGTCAATTTGCCGGGGGTGACGCCGGGGTTTGAAGCCAAGGTGGAGGAGGAGGAGGATGAGGGCTGGCAAGAGGAGAGCGGGTGGAGTCCTCTTAAGCTTGGGAAGAGGAAGATGGAGGAGCAGGAGACTCTCTGGGAGGGAGACGTGGTGCAGCTGCACGGGAGCTTGCGAGCTGTGAGGTGTACGGCGTGCGAGGAGGTGGTGAGCTGGGACGCGAAGCATCAGGCAGCGTTCTCTTCGGGAAGGACTCTCGACTGCTCGAATTGCTTGGATCGAGGTGCGTTTCTCCCTCGCGAAGAAAGACCCTGGAGCTGATTTGTTGTTTTGCGTCTTCCTCAGCCGCCGCCCGCGCAACGCTCCACAAACGCTCCACTCCTCCCAACTCATTCCTTCGACCCGCCATCGTCCTCTACGACGAGCTATCCGCCGCAGCCTTGACCATCGGCACTCTCGCAGCGCACGATCTCTCGCAGGAGCCCGACCTCCTCCTCGTCTTTGGTACATCGCTCAAGATCCCAGGTTTCAAGAGCCTCGTCAAGGACTTTGCCCGAGCCGTGCGGTCAAACAACGGTCTCTGCGTCCTCGTCAACACCGAGCCTGTCGCGCGCGAATGGGACGAGATCTTCGACTACCACAGTCCGTTCTCTCTCTCTCTCTCTCTATCTCGTTCCTTCCTAACATCTCGCGCAGTCCAAGGAACCTGCGACGACTTCACCACCCGCATCCTCTCCGACCTCTCCTACATCTCCCCCTTCCTCTTCCCCCTCCCAACCGCCCCCCCCACTCCTCCCGAATCCAAACGCCCTCGCCTCATCACTCCCTCCTCGACTGCCACTCGACCCAAACGCGACCTACCCCCCGGACTCCATGTACGACTTCTCGCCGCGTTCGAAGGGCTGAAAAAGATCGCGAATGGGATCGTGTCGAACCTCCCCGAGGTGGAGGAGGAGTGGGATTCGAGCGAGGAGGAGGACGAATTTGTTCCGGATTCGCAGCCTTTACCGAGTGTGGGTTTGGGCGAGATGGTGGTTCCGAAGGTGGAGCAGGAACTTGTTGTGATGAAGGAGTGCCAGATGGCGTCGTCGTCGTTAGCTTCGAGCGAGGCGGATCGGTCGGTGAAGGATGGATCGAGTGAGGTGGATGGGGGAGGGGAGAAGAAGAGTTTGAGGAAGAAGGAGATGGGGAGTTGGGATGCGAAGAGGGTGAGGGAGCAGAAGAGGGCGAGGGAGCGGAGCGGGAGGAGGTAGCAGCTCGCTGGAATGCGGAGAATTGGCCCTGTGAAGAAAAGCTCTCTTCCAGCTTCCTTGCTGGGATGCTGGAGGCGAAGCAGGAGATGCAAGCGTTGAAAGATGATGGGATTGACGTGACTGTGATCCGAACTACTTGGCACTGTCCTCCGCATTCGCCTCCTCCAACCGAGCCCTCGCCTTGTCCTTGACCTGCTCCGCATATCCCTTCGACGTCGCCTCGTATTGACCCACCGCAACGCCTGCGCTCGAGCATCAGCTCCCATTCGCAGAACCAGCGAAGAAAGAACTCACCCTTCGTAGAGCCCAAACCAGCGCCTTGCTGGAACTGAGCAGCCTGAATCGGATCGACGATGCCACTCCCACTAGATCCCAAGCCCCCTCCTTTCGACCAGCCCTGCGCACCTGCATCAGCTCGCGCCTCCCCACCTGCGAAACCGAAAGAACGCACCATCTTTTCGAGCATCTTGGCGCCGACGTTGGACTCCTCGATGCCATTCTTGTTCGGCTGCTCGACAGGCGTTGCGGGCGCAGGACGCTCGTTCGTCTTTACGCGCTTCGACTCGTGCACAGGATGGTTGGGCTGGTTGAACGCCTCCCTCCTCGCCGCCGCTCGATCGACGTATTGCGGCGCAGGCGACGGAGTCGAGGTTCCCGAGGTGGCTGCGGCGTGCTTGATGAGCGAGGCGGTCTTGCGAACGCTGGCTTCGGTGACGGTGGTGGGATTGGCGAGGTTCGTCTAGTTGGTGATGATCGAGTAGGCGAGGAGAGGAGCGCGAGGAGGAAGAACAAAAGTCAGTGTCTGGCTCGACGCAAGTGGAGGATGTGGCTCTGAAGAGAACCCCCATGTGCCTTGTGGAGTGCCGAGAGAAGGTTGTGGCGCTTGAGCTCTTCGATCGACTTGAACTGGCGCTGGCAGAGCAAGCAAACGAACGCGACGGGGTCGCCATACGCAAACTCGTCGGCGGTGTCGGCGGCAGCGAGAGTCGGAGGTGCTGGTGTGGCGGAAGTCGATGGCACGGGAGACTGGAAAAGCAAAGGAAGCGCAAAGAAAAGGTCAGAAAGCGGCAACAATGGTGAGGATGCTGAGGTGTACGGGTGCCGGAAGCGACGCGCTCGTCGAAGGCAAAGTCGAAGGCGGGGGTGCTGAGGCGGGGACGTCGGCACTGAGTTCTTGCTGCTTGGTGTTCCACTTGGAGATGTTGACGGCGGCCCTCTTCGTCTGGATGAGCTCGCTCTTCTTCTTCTCGCCTGCGTCGAGTTCGTCGTCAGCTTGGTTCCTTGTCGAACGTTCTGCGAGCGCACCTTGAAGCACAGCTGCAGCACCAGTCGAAGCAGTCGTAGCCTCCCCAGCAGCCTCCCTCGTCTTGCGCGCCCTCATGATAGCCTTGAGCCTTTCCTCCTCCTCCGTCCCCGGCGCGAGTGCTTTCGATCCAGGCATCCCCGGCATCCCCGGCGCCATCATCTGGACCTCCTCCCTCGCCAACACCGGCTCCGGCGAAACCGCCGAGCCAGGAACGACCTCCGCCTCGATCGACGAGAAGAACGCCTCCATATCCGCCTCCGCCGCCGCCGCCTCGTCGTCGATCGTCTGTTGCGCGCTCTTGCCCGCCACGGAAGCCTTGGCCTTCTGAGCGTTCTGAGGAACCCAGGCGCTGACGAAGGCCTTGTCGTCCCAGTAGGCGAGTTGCTGCGAGCCTTCGCCCTTGAAGGACCATTCGCTGTGGGCGTAGATCGGGATGAACGAGTTCTCGTGGCAGAAGGAGAAGGCGATGATCGAGGAG
Source organism: Glaciozyma martinii (assembly GCA_025758715.1). Classification (NCBI taxonomy): domain Eukaryota; kingdom Fungi; phylum Basidiomycota; class Microbotryomycetes; order Kriegeriales; family Camptobasidiaceae; genus Glaciozyma; species Glaciozyma martinii. Next base: position 2,457 of record JANGFH010000074.1, on the reverse strand, counting down.
CGGATGCGGAAGCCGGTGGGGTAGAGGTTGGGGTTGAAAGCGTTGGCAAGGACTTCGGTGGCGAGCTGCGAAGGATCGTTAGCGAGAGCGGTAGGGAGGGAAGAGAGGGGACGAACGCGGACGTCGGAGAGCTGGACAAAGGCGTAGCCCCAGCTGCTGCGAGAGGCGCGGTCCTTGGTGATCATGACCTTCTTGATCCCGCCCTTGGAGATTTCGTTCGCCGCACGTCCTCCCATGTTGGCGAGCGCGGTGACAATTTCCTCTTCGGACGTGAGAGCGTCCAAGCCTCGAAGGAGCAAGATCTGCGTCGGCGCTGAACCGATGTCGCGAGTACCGTCGTTGACGTAGAAAGTCTGAGGAGCCTGCGTCGCCTCTGCGCACCAAACCTCATCAGCTCGCCGTCCCTTCTCTGCAGCTCGAGAAAGCAACGCACCAGCCGCCTTCCTCTGATCCTCCGTCATCCTCGCTCCGGCTCCTTGGTCCTCCCTCCATCCGCCAGTCTTCTGGCTGTAGTTGATCTTGATCTTGAGCCCGTCTTCCGCTCCCCTCCTGCCCCTCTCCTTCCACGACACCGCAGGCCAATTGGGCTCGACGAACGCACGCGCATGCTCGACCGAGCTAAACTTGGCGAACCCGTACCGCTTCGACAGGCCCGTCCCGCGATCCATGATGACCGTCGTCGAGTCGATGGAGGCTCCCATGTCCTCGAGGAAGTTGCGCAGGATGAGGTCGTCGACGTGACTGGGGAGACCGAGGAGGACGACAGAGGCGGAGGGAGGTTCGGCGCGTTCGGCGCTGCGGACGAAAGGGGGGCGAGTGTCGGAGGGAGGGAAGGCGGAAGGCTGGTGGTGCTGAGGAGGCGGAGGGTAGGCCTGTGGCGGCGCAGGATAGTTAGAAGACGCAGAGTAAGGCGCCTGGTAGGCTGGGGCACCGTACGCTTGGTGCGGGGGAGGGGGAGGGGGGTATTGCTGGCGCTGAGGCGGGGCTTGTTGACGGGGCTGGCGCTGAGGCGGGGCTTGTTGACGGGGAGGAGGTGCAGACGAGTACTCGTCTCGACGAGGCGGAGGTACCGAGTCGTACCCTCGCTGCTGGTCGTGGTCCTGAAATACTCTGGGCGTCAGTCCTAGCCCTCCAGCTTCCCACAGAGACGCCACGCACGTCGTATCGTCCCCTCTTGAAATCCCGTTCCCCTCCCCCACGATCGTCCCATCCTCCCCTGCGCTCGTCAGGGCGGCCGTAGCCACTTCGACTATCTCCACGGTCGTCGTCGTACGGGCGCGAGTCGTAGGGCCGTTCGCGAGAGTCACGGGGATCGCTGCGGTAGCTGTCGCGGGCGGGAGGGGGAGGGCGGTAGTTGTCTCTGCACGTTTGAGGGGTTAGCGCAGGCAGGTTCAGCTCTGCAGAGGAAGCGTACCCTTGGCGTGACATGGTGCTAGCCGAGAGAGGTTGTGGTGAGAGAGAAAGCAGCGAGAGGATTCGGGACTTGGGCGCAACTCGCTGGGCGAAGCTCTTCTCCTCTCGAGCGGACAGAATGCCGGCCTTCAAGTTCGTGTTGAGCGAAAAATAGTCCTCAGTACGACCCAGTGGTAGAATTACAGGCCCAAGTCGCCTTCACCCCAGCATCCTCCCTCTCCCTCGCCTTCGAACCAAGCCCCATCAATCCCTCTCGACCATCATCCGCTCCGCCAACCCCTTCAGCAGCGGCAGCATCTCCATCGCTCCCTCCTTATCCCTATCCAACTTTAACCTCGCCGACCTCGCGAGCCCAAAATTGAGCACCTCGTCCATCGTCGAACAGAGTCGACTCGCGACCTTGGAATCCTCGACGTCGTCCTCGAATACAGGGCGTTCGTCGTCCCTGATGGCCGAAACAATCCTGTCGCAAGAACCGTTGACGAAGGTGATGTTGCGCTGCTCGCAAACGAGCTCGAGGGCGTCCATGTCCGCGATTGGAAGAGGGCGAGCGAATCGAAAGGCGAAGGAGCGGAAAGTCGTGGAGTGTTGATTGAGGTAGAGGGTGAGGGGGGATCCCGAGCTGAAATCCTGCGCGTCGTAAATGGCTAGTGCGAGGGATTAGATGGGTGCGTCGGCGAAGAATGGGAGGAGAGCGAGACCCGCGTTCGCCTTGTTCGTTATGATGGTGAGGTGTCGAAGGTGGGGGAAAGAGGTGGCGGGGATTCGGAGGGTGGGCGTCGAGGAGGGAGAGAGGCAGCGGAAAAAGAGCTCGAGCTCCTCGACCTGCTCGGCGAACTGCTCGACCAAGGTCCACTCGATGTCGTGAAGGTCGCCGCGCCCGAAATCGAGGCAGAGTCACCTCAGGGAATGTAACGTCGTCCAATCGGTGGTAGCCCAGTGGGTGCTGAGGGGTGGCGCTGGAGCGGTCGTCGAGGCCCAGTTCTTGACCAGCTCCAATCGCTCGAGTCGGTGCAGCCCAGCGATGCCCTGAGTCATTTCGGG
>JANGFH010000073.1:0-39589 GCA_025758715.1 Glaciozyma martinii | reverse complement strand
AGGGGAGGAGTGAGGGTTGAGCCAGCTGGGACGAGCGGGGGAGGGGGGGGCTGATTTGTTGAGGGTCAATTGCATCGGTTGCTTTGTTGCTATTCTCCAGCGCTGCTGCTCTTGCTCATCTTCTCGACGTGCCTTGGTGTTGACTGCTCTACACTCCCGCTCCTCGCGTCGCTGTTGCCGAAATGTCAACTTTTCGGCGCCCGCACGCTGTTCGCACGCGCGCTGGGCTTTGGGCGAAGGCTCATTCCCTGCTCATTCCTCCCACTGCGAGTCCCGTCGCAGCATCAGCAGCAGAACCACTAGCGCGGTTCCTCCTCGTACGGTGGGAGGGGAGGGCACCTGCGAACACTGTCAGCGAGTGATGTCGTATGTAGCGGCCCTAAAAGAGAGGAGCGAGGTCGTATAACTAAAACCAGCCCTTCGCAAGCGCAGCAGGAGATCGTCTAGAGCAATCTGTCAATTCTAGAGCCCGCACGCGGCGACGACGGGCTTCCCTGCTGCCTTTCGACCTTGATCTACTTCGACAACGGCGCCGCTCTTGACATCGCGCGTTCCTGCACACCAGGCTGAGCAGGAAGGAGCTCATCTCAGGCAGCTCAGCAGTCACCTCGCGATCGGATCGGACGAGCTGCACGACACGACACTTTAACCACGCGAGCAGGATGGCACCTCTGGGACTGGGACGTGAAGGCAGGCTGACGGTGGACCCAAGTGAGCTTCTCATCTGGCGGGGGAGGGGAGCGAACCAAGCTTGACTCCGCGGAAGAAGCTGACACGTTCTCCCTGCGACAGACAAGCCCTTCTACTCGGACAGCGGCAACAAGTCTCCTCGCTTGGACGGCGCCTTTGGAGCGTTCCTCGACTCGTCCTCCCCCCGTATCAGCTCCACTCCTCGCATCGCTCCTTCCCCCCGCATAGGAGGGCCTCACCAGCGCAAGAACTCCAACTCGGGAAGCATCTATCCCGCTTCCCCCAGCCTCTGGTCCAAGGTCTTCTCCTCCCCCCAGCCCTCTCACCTCCCCACCACTCGTCGCCCATTCGGCTCCTCACCAGATCCCAGCGGAATAGGGCGCGCTTCCCGAATCCACCCCCTCCCCCTCCTCCGAAACGCCCTCCTCCGCCCTCTCTATGTCCTAGGTCGACGTGGACCCATCGTCCCTGTCCTCGCCTTTGCCCTCTTCATCCTCTTCTTCGTCTACTCGACATCTCCCTCGAGCCAGAGCGTCAAAAGGCGCATGCAGGGCGCTGTGGGGCCTTACATCCCTCAGCGCGCCGCGGACGCCATCAAGTGGCGCGGGAAGCAAGCGCCTTGGGATAGCCTTAAAGGGTTGAGGAGGCCAGGATCATGGATCAGTCGGGAGGAGGTTCCACTCGCGCCGCCGAGGAAGGACGGGAGGATGCTCTTGGAGGAGGGGAAACGGCATCCGATCCCTGCGCTCATGGAGAGGGCCAAGGGGAGGTGGAAGGAGCTCAAGGGGAGGCAGAGCAAGACGTTTGCCGAGGCGGTGAAGGAGTACAGGAGGAGGTATGGGAGACGACCACCCAAGGGGTTCGACAAGTGGTGCGTTTGCTCTCAGCTCGATTGGAGGAATGGGAGCTGATCAAGGGCCGGTGTGGCGTGCAGGTACGCGTTCTCAAAGGCGAACAAGGTCCTCCTCATCGACGAGTTTGACCTCATCGACAAGGATCTCCTCATCTACCGCGCCTTCTCTCCTCCGACCTTTCGCGCTCGCGTCGCCCACCTCGCCGACAAGAGCTTCATGGACGTCACCTGGATCATTCGACTCGAGAACGGCAAGGTCCTGCGCGAAGGCCAGCTCGCGAACCACGATCGCGCGTGGGGAGTCGCCGAACTCATGGAGAGCTTTGCTCACGAGCTGCCCGACATGACGCTCGTTTACAACGGCCACGACGGCGCTCGTGTGTCGATCCCGTCCGAGGAGCGTACTCGACTCGAGAAGCTCGCCAACTCGAATCAATGTGAGTCCACGGCGCGCTCGACTAGGACTGGAAACTGACTCGCCTCTCCTTCGCCCCAGTCGACTCCGATCTCGCTCCTCCCTTCTACCCCCAAGAACGCGGCCCCGAACCTCACTGGGGTCAGGAGATCTTCTGCCCTCCCGACTCGGCCGTCCGCGAGCCCAACTTCCACTACGGCCAACCTCCAGCCGAAGCGACGGGGTTCGAGATGCCTCCTCTCGTCGAAGGCTCGATCGGAGCGATCATCGAGGACTTTGAGACGTCGATGAACATGTGCGAGAACCCCCAGTACCGCCACTTTCACGCCACGACGTCGTGGGTCTACGAACACCATCCGACTCCCGTCCTCCCCCTCCTCACTCCCGGCGTCCAGAAGACTTTCGCCGACATCCACGGCCTCATCACGGAGCAGCTCGACCTCGAACAGCAGCACGATCCGACGTGGGAGGAACGACCCTTCTCCTCCCTCCAATGGCGTGGACAGACGAGCGGACCGCTGTGGGACAAGTGGATGCCGTGGAAGGGAACGCAGCGGGCTCGACTGCATCTCCTTTCGCATTCCGAGGCGGGGAATCGCAACATCGTCCTCACTGACGCCGAGGACAACGCGCGCGTCGTCGAGGTGCCCAACTACAGGCTCAACCCGCTCTTTTTGGATACGGGGATGGTCGGTCCGGCGGTGCAGTGCGTGCAGGAGGATGGGACGTGCGACAAAATGTACGAGGTGTTCCAGGGGTACGACAAGCGGATCAGCTTCGATCGTGCGTCGCTGTACAAGTTCGTTTTGGGTGAGTTCTTGCGTGTTTGGCTCGCTTCGTTCCTCGCTGACGGCTCTCTGCACAGATATCGACGGGAACAGGTTAGTGCCTTGGTGCGAGATCCGAATCCCTCGCTGACGATCGTCCCTCTCGCAGTTGGTCTGGTCGATTCCGTCGTCTGATGATGTGAGCGAGAATCCTCGCTGTTCTCTCGAGTCGACACTGACTTTCGCGCACAGGTCAAATGCGGCTGTCGTCAAGGCTACGTTGTTCCCCGAGTTCTGGACCGTACGTGCTCAGCTTACTCGCTCGAAGACCTCTCGCTGATGTCCTTTGCTTCGCAGGACTGGGCTATTCGTGCGTTGTGTGCGTTCGTGCTCAAGGGAGCCGCAACTGATCTTCTCCTTCCCCCCCTGCGCAGCTTGGCTTCACTACATTCCCATGCAGGTGCGTTTTTTCAGCTCGTCGTCGTCGTTCGTGTCGCTAACTCGCCGTTCCTCGCAGATCGATTACAGGTTCGCTCGCTCGCAGATTCCTGCTGTTCTTGTGGTCGGTCTGACCCCGTCTCTCTCGCAGCGACATGTGGGACATTCTCGCGTTCTTCCGTGGTGGACTGAACGGCGAAGGAGCGCACGACGCGCTGGCGAAGGAGATTGCATTGGCCGGGAAGGAGTGGGTTCGAGAATGCTACCGCTGGGAGGATCTCGAGGCGTATCAATTCCGGTGCGTTTCTCTTTCCTCGCTTCCCCTCCTCGACGCTCACGGCTCTCTTCGTCACCGCAGACTTCTTCTCGAATACGGAAGGCTGTACAACGACGAGACGTCGCCTGGGAGCAACGACTTTCGTGGAGAGGAGTGCGTTTTTCCCTTCCTTCCTTCTTTCGTTTGCTGATTGTTCGTTTCGCAGCTTTCTCGAGCCGGAGTGGACTGGGAACTTGCGGAGGGACAAGGTGTAGACGGTTCGGGAGAGCGGAATCGCATTCAACTTCCGGTCAATTCGTGCTGTCACTTGGGGGAAACTGCGCCGACACCTAACCTCAGGACGATCACGCTGCGTACCACCTCTGCACCCTCGAATTCGAGAGCTGGACGGCGCGAGGCGCGAGAACGAGAAATCGAAAGCAGAAATGCCGGCGGGGAGGGCTGTCTCTTGCGACGCTGCCCTGGGGAGGCTTGCAAAGGCAGGATTGGGCCTTATAAGGGATCCTTCTATCTCTGCGACGAAAGTGCCGGAGAGGGCAAGTGGCTGCGGAGTTGGCTCTAACAACGCGGTCGAGATCGAGATACTCTCTCCCGCCTCCCTCTCTCTCTCTCTCTCCCCACTCCTCCCTCCCCTCCCCGCGCCGAGAACCACCTCTCCTTCCCCCGAGTCACTCCTTCCTCCCCCTACTCGCCTCTCGTCAAGCAATGGACACCCAAACCGTCGACGTTCGTGAGTCTCTCCCCATTCCTGCGCGGTCCTGGGCACGTTCGACTTTGCTCATTCCTCCCTCCTGCAAGTCATTATCGGAGCTGGACCTACGTGAGCAACTCTCGGCGCGCCTCAAGCACGCGATCTCTCACTCACGTCGTCGTCATTCCGCAGTGGTCTTGGAGCTGCTAAGCGCCTCCACCAGCTCGTACGCCCCTTGATTCTCCCGACCTGGCATAGCGGGAGCTAACCATGATCCCACCCCTCGCAGAAGAAGGACAACTGGCTGCTCGTCGATGCTGCCACCGAGGCTGGAGGACTCGCCTCTACGGACGTGACTCCCGAAGAGTTCCTTTTCGATGTTGGAGGGTGAGCCTACCTGCCCTGTCCAGCCCTGCGCGAAGTGAGAAGCTGACTCGCCGTGCCCGTAGACACGTCATCTTCTCCCACTACCTGTACGTCGCGTCGCGCGCTCTCCGAGCGAGTTTTCAGAGCTGGACTGACGTGGAGCGCGTTGCAGCTACTTTGACGACGTGATCAACGAGGCGCTCCCCAAGCCCGAGGATTGGTACACCCACGAGCGTGTCTCGTACGTTCGCTCCCAGGGCCTCTGGGTTCCTTACCCGTACCAGGTGCGTGTTCCTGCTTCGTGATCGTCCCCACAGCTTATCACCGTCCCATGCTTCGCAGAACAACATCACGATCCTCCCCGTTGAAGAGCAAGTCAAATGCATCGAGGGAATGATTGATGCTGCCGAGGAGCGATCGAAGAACCCTCCCAAGCCCAAGACGTTTGACGAGTGGATCATCAGGATGATGGGTATGTTGCTTCTGGGGCGTGCGCTGGAGGTGCAAAGGGTTGGGAGCTGAAGTGTGTGCTATTCTTGCAGGTACCGGTCTCGCCGATCTCTTCATGCGACCCTACAACTTCAAGGTTTGGGCCACGCCGACCACTGATGCGCGTGCCTGATCCTCCCGCCTCTCTGGCGCGACGTGCTGCGTGCTGATGGCCTGTCGTTAACAGATGCAGTGCGAGTGGCTCGGAGAGCGCGTCGCTGCCCCTAGCCTCAAGCTCGTCGTCAGCAACGTTCTCAACAAGAAGACTGCCGGCAACTGGCGCGCCTTTCTCTCTCGGCCGACTGCTGTTCCCCCAGCTAACGTGCGCTCGCAGGGGTCCCAACGCCACCTTCCGCTTCCCTGCCCAAGACGGTACCGGTGGAATCTGGAAGGCCGTCGCCAAGACGCTTCCCCAGGAGAAGTTCAAGTTCAACGCTTCCGTCATCCGCATCGAGGGCGAGAAGAAGATTGCCCACCTCGACGACGGCAGCTCGATCAAGTACAACTCGCTCGTCTCGACCATGGCGCTCGACTTGGTTGTCCCCATCATCGAGGGCGCCGAGCAGCTCAAGCCCGTCGCCGAGAAGCTCGTCTACTCGTCGACCCACGTTATCGGTGTCGGAGTGCGTGGTGTTCTCCCTCCTCGCATTGGTGACAAGTGCTGGCTCTACTTGTGCGTTCCTCTTCCTTTTGCGAGCTTGAGCTGACTTGAGCGCATCCTCGCAGCCCCGAGGACGACTCGCCCTTCTACCGCGCGACCGTCTTCTCCAACTACTCCCCCAACAACTGCCCCCAGGCAGACGCCCAGATCAAGACGATGCAGACCGCCGACCCCACTCTCAGCAGCGGCGTCGACACCACTTCGGCTCGCCCGGGTCCTTGTGCGTGTTGCCCCCTCGTTCCTACTTCCTCCTTCCTTCCCCTGCCTCAAAGCTGACTCTTCTCACGCAGACTGGTCCCTCATGCTCGAGGTCTCCCAGTCGGTCCAGAAGCCCGTCGACGAGGAGAACCTCCTGCGCGACTGCATGCAGGGCATGATCAACACCGGTCTCCTCCAGCCCACCGACGAGATCGTTTCGACCTACCACCGCAAATTTGTACGTCTCTTCCCCCTCGCCTCCTCTCTTTTCCAACTCGCTGACGTCTCCTCCACGTGCAGGACCACGGATACCCCACGCCGTCGCTCGTTCGCGAGAGCCAGCTCAAGGTGCTCCTCCCCGCCCTCAAGGACGACTTCAACATCTGGTCGCGAGGTCGCTTCGGTTCCTACCGTTACGAGGTGGCTAATCAAGACCACTCGTTCATGATCGGAGTCGAGGCAGTGGATGGCATCTTATTCGGAACTGTGCGTACCCTTTTTCCCCGGGCAAACCTCACACAGGACGCGTCCCTGACGCCTCTCTCTCCTCTCGCAGCCTGAGATGACTCTCAACGACCCCGACTGGGTCAACGGACGCCGCAACGTCGAGCGCCGTTTGGACTGAGCGCGACGATTCAGGCGCTGGCACCTCTTCTTATCCTTCCTCTGCACGCAACCATTTACAAAGCAGTACTCTTGAATGCGCTCTGCTCCTCGTCCTCGTGAGAGAAGGGATCCAAGTCGTTTGAAGTCCCAGCGATTAACCGAGGAGGGGAGGTACGTGCTTGTGCGGAGGCAAGTCTGGAACCCGCGTCCTGCGATTCTTTGCTTTGAAGACGCGTACAACTGCGACCAGCAGCTTCGTAGAGTTCGACCAGCGCCCTACCAGCGATAGCGCGCCAAGCAGCAAAACTCCTCGAGATTGACGACGTTGCAGCTCTTCCTTCTTCACCTCTCCTCACCCGTTTCGACAAGCTGGCCGCTTTCAATTCCGACAGTCCCTACTCGGCTCTCCAGTACCCTCCCTCTCCGACCTTCTCCTCGCGCTCTACGGGATCAAATCAGGACGACGTCGAGCTGGCTTCTCGGAGACGCGCCGCTGCCTCTGGCACTCGGGCGATGAACGAGTACGACTCCCTCCCGTCCTACATCGCACCCGATACGCCTATGCTGGGGACCGCTCGAGTAGCAAGACGCGTTGGGACGTCCCTCTGCCTCCGCCCTCGAACGGTCGGCGCCCTCGTCTTCGTCGCCTTCGTCACCCTCCTCCTCCTCCCTGCCTCGAACCGCAGTGCAGCTCACGCAGCGCTCAAGAGTGCTGGAGTCCCCTTCCCCGACCGCATCCCCGATCGACTGCACGACTTTATCGACTACCTCAACACGGGCGCCGACGACGGGTCGAACGATCTCGAGTACCTCCCTCCACCACCAGAGGCGGTCGACGACGCCGAGGTCGAGATCAGCACGCCCCATACCTTTCACCCGAACGGGCACTTCCTCGTCAAGCCCGTCGCGTCATTCGAAAAGGCGCCTGCACCCCATCCCATCCTCACCCTCATCCAGCGCGCCGAGAAGCTGTGGCAGCAAAAGGTCGCGAGGCAGAGTCGGACCCTCAAGGAGGCGGCGGCGGAGTACAGGAGGAGGTACGCGAGGAACCCGCCCAAGGGCTTCGACCAGTGGTGGACGTACGCCCAGGCGAACCGGATCGTGTTGCTGGACGAGTACGACCAGATCCACAAGGATCTTGAGCCGTTCTGGGCACTGTGAGTATTTGCTTGGGCTTGTGGGAGCTTGGGAGGACGCGCGGAGCTAATGGTGCCTTGCTCGCAGGGAGCCGTCGGACCTTTTGCACCGCACGAGGGACATGGAGGAGCGCGAGGAGACCTTTACGATCAACGTCGAGAACGGGCGCGTTGCACTGGAGGGCGAGTACGCGCATCTCGAGCGAGCAAAGGACCTCGGCGACCTCATCGCTCGGTTCAGCAAGCACATTGGCGACGTCAAGCTCTCCTTTACGCGCCACGATCAGCCTGCGTGCCAGCTTGGCTGGAACCACAAGGAACGGATGATCGAGTTGGCTGCAATGGGCGACCGTGAGTGGGCGCTGTGGAGCGGGTTGGCGAGGGGCAGGAGCTGACTTGGCGTCTCGCTCGCAGACTTTGGACCGTCCGACTACGTCGGAGATGGCGACGCGAAGCTCTCCAACTGGGCGAACGGATGCCCTCCCGACTCGTCTCTTCGCGAAGTCGAGCTCACCGCGTTGGGAGAAGGAGGAGCCGAGGCAGGCTCGACGACGAACCCCAAGTTCAAGTCGCATTCGCCCGCCTACGTGACGGAACTCTCCAAGTCGCGCTCCTACATCTTCGACCACCAAGCCGCCATGGACATCTGCCAGCACCCCGAGATCATGCCCATCCACGGCTTCACCACTTCGATCGGCACGAACCCTGGCCCTCTCGTCCCCCTCTTCACGTTCGCCAAGACCAACATCCATTCCGACATCCTCGTCACCCCGCTCGAGCAGTACTCGGACACGTACATCGGGTACGATCCCGACTGGGGATCGAAGCCGTACAACAAGCTCCTCTGGCGCGGATCGACGACGGGAGTCGACTTTGAGGAGGACGTCGACTGGCGCGCGAGTCAGCGCAGCAGGCTGCACTTTATGACGCACGAGACGACAGGAAAGAAGGTGGTGCTGCTGGCGGAGAAGGAGGGGGAGATGCGCGAGGACGAGATGAGCATCGGCGCGATGAACAAGGCGTACATGGACGCCAGCTTCTCCGGAGGACCGGTGCAGTGCGATCTCGTTACTTGCGCGTGGATGAGCAAGAACGTCGACTTCAAGGCGACGATGGGACTCGACGAGTCGTACCGGGTGCGTTGCTTCCTCCTTGAGAGCGACATGGGGAGCTGACGAGTTTCTCCTCGACGCAGTACAAGTATGTCATGGACGTCGATGGGAACGGCTGGAGTGGGCGCTTCCATCGCCTCATGTCGATGAAGGCTACGGTGCTCAAGTCTACCCTGTTCCCCGAGTGGTACAGCGACCGGATACAGCCTTGGGTCCAGTGCGTCGTCCTCGTTGTTCCTCTTGAGCGCTCGCTGATTGCACTTTCTTCGCTCGCAGCTACGTTCCCGTCAAGGTCGACTACTCGGATCTCTACGACATCATGACCTTCTTCCGGGGTACGCCCGACGGAAAAGGTGCGCACGAGGACCTCGCGCAAAGGATTGGGATCATCGGCAAGATCTGGGCGAGGGACCATGTGCGTCGTTTCTCTCCCCTGGCTCACTTGCAGAGTGGCTGACGTTCGTTCGTTTCTTCCTCTCTCGCAGTGGAGAAAACAAGACAGTGAGCCCTTCCTCTCCTCGCTGCTCAAGAGTCCCCGCTAACCCACCCCTCCGCAGTGGCTGGTACATCCCCTTTCTCCCTCGCTCCCTCCTCACTCGCATACTAACTCTCTCCTCCCTCTTCCTCCTCAACAGCATACATGTGTAAGCCTCCCCCCACCGCTCCTCCTCGCCCACGCTGACCCTCCCCTCTCCACAGTCCGCCTCAGTCTCGAATGGTCACGCCTCCTCCATCGCGACGACGCCGAACCCCAAGACTACTGGGATTAGATCCAACCCCCTCCCAGATCCGCACTGCATACCCCCCATCTTCCCTCTCCTCCCCCGCCCTCCCGCATACCGATATCTATAGCTCAATCGAATCCCACGCCGCATTCTCTCACTGTCAATCTCTCGCTCGCTCTCGAATCGCGCGCGCTTCAAGTCGGTGAGAGAGGAGAGGATGCAAAAGTGGGGGGGGGCTTCGTTTCGTTGATTTTTCGCAAGCGAGAGAGGGAGGAATACGTGATAAGAAGGGAAAAGGCGGGGGTACAGTTGATGTACAGTGATGGGTGCGAGTGGAATCGTGCCTGAGGAGACGGGGAGAGAAGAAGCGAAGGAAGACCGTTGAGGGTATCGGCAAATAGGTGGGGTAACGGGGGAGGTTGAGCTGGGGATCTATCGCGGGGTTCTGTGCCGGGGAGAAGTCAGCGTGAGGTAGGGGGAGGGCGGAGGGAGGACGAACCGGATGAGAGCGAGGAACTCTGCGCGCGTCTTGTCGCTCCGACGGAAGGCTCCGAGCATGGCAGAGGTGATGGTCGTCGCTCCGGGCTTTTGGACGCCACGCATCGTCATGCATTGGTGGCTGCAAAGGGGAGGGATTAGTTGGAGTTCGCCGGGCAGTGGTGGCGAGGAGCGAGTAGCGGAGAACCGCCGGAGGAAGTTCCTCAGGAGGGAGTGGAGGGAGTGGAGGGAGTGGAGGGAGTTGCGAAACGAAGGAAAGACGCACGTAGCCTCCATCACCACAGCCACTCCAAGAGGGCGAATCGCCTCGTCGACCGCCATGGCGATCTGCTTCGTCAACCGCTCCTGGACTTGGAGTCGGCGCGAGAACGTCTCCGCAATACGCGCTAGCTTGGAGAGCCCGAGGACCGACTTGTTGGGGATGTAGCCGATAGAGACCTGCGAAGGATGTGCGGGGTTAGCGGGGAAGGAAGGAGAGCTGGGGAGGCGGTCGGCAGGGAGGGGAGAAGGCTCGAAGGGGGGAGGAAGGCGAACGTACTTTGCCCGTAAAGGGCACCATGTGGTGCTCGCAGAGACTGAAGACATCGATGTCGCGCACAATCACCATCTCGTCGTGGTCCTCCGCAAAGATGGCGTCGCCGATGACATCTGCAACCACCGGTCGGCTCAGCTTCCTCCTCCCACACTCTGCAGAGGAGACTCACCCGAGAGCTTCTCCGAATACCCCTTGGTCATCCACAGCAGCGCCTTTGCGTACCTGTCTGGCGTCTTGATCAACCCAAGCCTCTCCGGATCCTCCCCAATGCACTCCAACACCGTCCGCACCGCGTCCGCAAGCTTCGCCTCCCTCACAGCCGTTTGCGCCGGCGTCTCGTGCAGGCGCGTCAACGTGCCCTTGCCTGCACCATCCCCGTAAAAAAAAAATCATCAGCGCGAGATCCAGAGAGCGCACGGCGGGCGAGCGCACCTGGCCAGCCTAGGCCGTGGTTGTCCGGAATAGGGCTCTCGGGCCGTGCGCCTTCGAATGGTCGACTGGAGGAGGGGGCGGGATGGGAGAGGGCGAGAGCGTCGAGCTTGTCCTCGAGGGATGGCTTGCGGAGGGACTTTTCGCGGTAGGCCTCGAGTTCGCTGGCCTCCTCTGCTGCTTCCGCTTCGTCCAACAGCGCCGAGTGGAGTGCCGAGTGGAAAGGGTTGGGTTCGTTGGAGTTTGAGACGGGAGGTTCTGGGGAGAGGGAACCGGTGTACGAGTTGGAACGGAGCTCTGAGGAGAGGGGAGAGGGAGGGGAAGGGCGGTGGTGCTTTTGGTTGCTGTTCATGCCTGCGTTGGCTGGTTGAAGTCGTTGAAGAGAAGAAGCAGCGATCTTGGAGCGAAGCACCTCTCTCGCCCGACTCTCTCGTCGGTTTGGTTCTCTTCCACTCAAGCAACGAACGATGAACTCGATTGCAAGAGGATTAGCTACTAGGCTAGTCTCGGGAGTAACAGCTCACTCGGCAGCTTCAACTCCCTACGCCTTCCTCGGCCGATTCCCCCTGCCAGCAACGCGACCACTCCGCTTCTCCTCCAACCTCCCCTCCCGCCTGCAAACTCGCACCTCCCCAGCTCCCTCACTACCCCCTCCAACCCCACTACGCGACTACTTTCGATCCCAGCGCCCATTCTCTACGTCGTCGCCTCGATCTGGAATTCGCCCTTACTACGGCCAGCAGCGCGGAGGAGGGAGAGGAGGGCAGAGCGGCTGGAGAAGGAAGATTGACGGCGTACCTAACGAATGGATACTCTACGGGATGATCGGGTTGAATGCGGCCGTGTACGGCGCTTGGACGTACGGGGGACAGCTCGCTCAGAGGTACAGGGACGCATCGTGGTTGCGCTTCCTCAACAACCACTTCACGAGCTCAGTGCGGAATATGAAGGAAGGGAGATTGTGAGTGCTCGATCTTTGTGAGGCGACGCGTGTTGGGGAGCTAGAGCTTATGATTCTCCGCGGCGCAGCTGGACTCTCCTCACTTGTTGCTTCTCCCACGAGGGCACTGGCCACATTCTCATGAACTGTGCGAGTTTGTTCTTCATGGCTCCTCCTGTACTCGCCATGCTCGGAAACGTGAGTCCCTTCGATCTCGCTCTCGAAATCTCCCGCTCACTTTGCACCTTTTCGCAGACGGGGTTCATCGCTCTCTACCTCTTCTCCGTGCGCCTTTCGCTCCCTTTCCTCGACATGTTCCTCACGCTCTTATTCTCAGGGCGTCGTGTCGTCCTGCTTCTCGCTTCTCTTCCACCAGGTCGCCGACGCGCGACCAAACCCCTACTATTCCTCGCACGTGCGTTCCTCTCCTCCACTTCTCGTTCGGTGAGCTGTATTGATCTCCGAACAAAAAACGCAGGGCGCAAGCGGTGCAGTGTACGGCGTTCTCACCTTCTTTGCCGCCTCGTACCCTCGCACGACCTTTCTCCTCTTCTTCGTCGTCCCTGTCCCTGCATGGTACGTCCCCTTCGCCTCTTTCCCTGCTTCTCCCTTTCTTATCATTCTTTGACAGGCTCTGCGTATCGGGCATCGTCGCATGGGATGCGTACTCTGCTTTGAATCGATCGGGAGGGAAGACGGATTCGGCAGGACGTGTGTTCCTTTCTCGCGTTTTTTGGGAGGAGGATTACTGATGCATTTTCATGGTTGACAGACATTGGTGGAGCAGCAGCGGGGCTACTGTGGTTCATTAGACTTGGAGGACGGTTCTGAGAGCTGCCGAATGGAGCTTAGGAGCAGTCTCGTTTCTGCTGCTTGCTTTTCTCAGCTGCTCTTAGCGAGACGTCCTCGTAGGCTTTGCGCTTGTGCGAGAGTACGGTGCCCTCGATTACTGCTCCTCGCATCGCCACTACAAAATTGCTTGTCTGGAATCGCGAGACTACAAAATTTACCTCCCGGCGGCCTTATGGAGTAAGTCCTTCTCTCCCTCCTCCTTCTCTCTCCGCGTCTTATCTGCGGGAGATAAATGGACTCGAAGCACAGTATTCACAACTTGCTTCTCAACCAGAACGTTCAACTAGGCCCTCTTCCTCTCTTCGACAACCCCTACTCCCTCGCCCCGTCGACCAACTCTCTCCCAGACCACACTCCAGCCGGACCACTTCCCCCAGCAGCGGCAGGGCAGGACATCACTGTCAAGGCTCCGGCGGCCAAGGGGAAGGGAGCGAAGAAGAGGGAGCAGGAGGGGGATTCCGAGGGAGAAGCCGATGACGGGACGCCAGGAGGAGCCGAGAGGAAGAAGGTCCGCAAGAGGAACAGGTTGGCGTTGAGTTGCACAGAGTGCAAGAGGAGGTGAGTGGGCTGCTTCTCTGCTCTCGGTGCTTGGGAGTTGCCGGTGGGGAGTGGGTTGAGGGAGCTCCCAGGCGTCCTTACCCGCGCACGCGCACGCGTCGAGCTGACCTCCCCCGTTCTCTTCCACAGGAAGATCCGCTGCGACCGCAAGACGCCTTGCGAAGCGTGCTGTCGTCGTGGAGAGGAGAAGACCTGCCACTGGGAGACTCCGCGCATCGACGCCGCCCCGTTCGTCCCGCTGCCTTCGCTTCCCGGCGCTCCCGCTCACCCTCCTCCCGCAGACAACCTTTTGCGCTCGCTACGGAGCACGAACTGCTCAAGGCTCGCGTCGCGGCTCTCGAAGCTCTCCTCCGCAGCGGATCGCAACCGCACTTCCAGGATCCGACTGGCGCACCGACGTACGCGTACACGGCCGCGTTCATGCCAGCAGGCATGCAGAACTCGGATTACGAGCAGTACCACGCGAGTCCACAAGTCTCGGAGGACCTTCCCGCGGACAGCGACACGGAGGATGCTGCGCTTGTGCTGGAGGAACTTGGTGCGCGCCTCCGCCCGCTCCTTTGCTACCCTCGCTCACCCAACTCTACCCAGCTTTGGGCCGCAAGCTCGATCGGGTCGGTTCTCGAGCGCGCAAAGCCTCAGCCGTGCGTCTTCCTCCTCCTCCCGTCATGCTTCCTAAACTAACTCCTCGCATCGCAGCACGTCCCCACCCCTCCCCCAACTGGGACGCCTCCGATTCTTCACCTCGCTCTCACCCAATCTCTCCCACCCATCTCGCGCGCCATGGCTTCTCTCCTCGTCCCGCCCATCGACGCCCGTCGCAAGCTCGTTCTCGACGATATCTGGCGCAGCCTTCCCTCGAGCAAGCCGGTGCTCGACTGGCTTGTCAGTCACTACTTTACCCGAGTCGACTGGGCATGGCACCGTGCGTTCTTGCTGTCAACGTCTGGGCGTCGCGGAAGAGCTGATGACCTTCTGATTCCAGTGCACCACAAGCCAACGTTCCTGAACGAGTACGAGGCCTTCTCCCAGCTCGTCATGCAAGGCCGAAAGGACGAGATCGACCCCCTCTGGCTCGCAGTCTTCTGCATGGTTCGGCCCTCTCCCTCTCCCGCCCTCATTCCCTAGCTGACCTCCCGCAGACGCTCTGCCTCTCGGTCAACTCGCTCGACAGTGCCATCGAGTCCCCCCTTGTCAATATCACGGAGCACGACCTCGCCACGCTCCCCGTCAAGTTCTTCGAGTGTGCGCAGGGATGCCTCGAGTGCGGCGACTGGACGGGCAAGCCGAGGATCAGGACGCTACAGACCATCGTCCTCTTTGCTCCGTTCCTTCTCTTTGCCGGCACGCCTTCGTACGTCATCTTTCTCCCCGCTTTCCTCTCCCCTCGCTGACCTCGCGTTTGCAGGACTGGCGAGCGTCACCAAACCTGTTCGTTCACCTCGTCCATCTCCGATTCCGAACCTTGCTTACTCCCAAACGCAGACCTTGGCGCAGCGATCCGTATCGCCCTCATGCTGGGCTTGCACAAGCTCGGCTCGGACCCATCGACGATGCCGCCTGAAGACCCGGCGCTCCCGACGGGGATCAACACGATGCGACGCGAGACCCCCATCAGGTTGTTCTACGTCTTGCTGTTCCTCGATTTTATGAGCATCAAGGTCAAGTCGAGCTTGAGCCCTGCGATGGGTGCGTTTTCGCTCTTGCCCTTTTTTTAGTGGTGCGAGGAGGGCTGATATGGGTGCGTAGTGGATTGCGCGCTGCCGGGGAACTTCAACGATGTGGACCTTTCGGCGGAAGGGCTCGTCAGTCCTCGACCGGACGACGCGGCGACTGATATCTCTTTCGAAGTGCGTTTTCGGTTCTCCCCCGGGCGAGCGAGGCTGACGAGGAATGGGACGCAGATCATCAAGTTCAAGATCGCGCTGCAACAAAGGCGGTTCAATGAGATCCTCGTTGGCGACTCGGGATTCGAGTACGACACGATCCTCGATCTCGACCAGGGGTACCGGTGCGTCCTTTCTCGAACGTCGTTGCCGAGCGTTTGCTGAGGGTTCGTGGCGCAGTGCGATCATCGCTTCGATTCCGACCGAGATGCGGATGGACTTCCAGGCGCCGTTGGGGGAGGACATCACGATGGTTTGGCGACGGAACATGGTCACCCAGAGTGCGCTGCATCCCTCGTGGTTGGCGAAGGGGCTCGCTGACGCTTTTTTCCGTGCAGCGATCCACAATCGCCTGCTGCGTCTCCATCGTCCCTTCAGTGCGTCGCTCCTTTCTTTACAAACCGCTTGAGCTCCCCTGATGCAGTGGCTTGCAGTGTCGCGTGGCTACCGCGAGGTCAAGTACCGGCACTCGACGACGAGTGCGATCAACGCTGCGAGGATCTCGCTCGTCGCTCAGCAGGGTTTGGATCGAGGTTCGTCCCGTTCTCCCTCCCTCCCCCCTTCGTGCGCAAGCTGATTTTGCCTCTTCAGCACCTCTCGTCAAGTCTGGATTCCAGCTCCTGAACGTGCGACCGTCTCTCAGCGTACCATCTCGACATAGCTCACGCCCTCATCTCGCAGGTCCAAGGCGCCGTCGTCGTCCTCTTCTTCGAACTCTGGAGCGAATGGCCCGAGGACATCGCCGAGAACGAGGATCACCGGCTCATCCGCGAAGCAGTCCCCTTCTTCGAACGCTCCCTCTCCTCGCGCCAGATCCCCGTTCGCAAGATCGCGCAACAGAGCTTGCAGGTCGTCGCGCTGCTTTTCGAGGCGGTCGAGAAGAGGAGGGAGGCGTCCGAGGCGAGGAAGGCGGCTGGAGGGAGCTGGGATTCCGACGTCGAAGTCGAGACGTGGGTTCCTTTTCTCTTTCGAGTCCCGTGACGCTCGACTCATGTTTCTTTCCTAGGTACGGACGACTGCTCAAGCGGATCGGAGCCATCGTCGTTGATGCTGCTGGAGAGGAGGGGAGGGCGAGCGGACTCGATTCGCTCGGAACGGCTTCGCGTCTGCTCGTCGATGGGACCCCCTCGACGAGTGGGACAGGTCCCAACCCCCCGATCGACTCTTCTCCCGCCGCTGGTCGACCTGGGGATTCGGAATGGGCGAACGCGGGCAGTGTATACCCCATCGACTTGTGCGTTCGTTTTTGGATCTCGAAAGGTCGCTAACGTTTGGCTCTCCTAGTGGTCGCATGGGAAGTCTCGCCACTCCCCAAGGTCAACATCAGCTCCAGGAGACGCCGCAAGATTCGTTCCTCGCTCTCCCCGGCAACGAATTTGCGTTCGACGTGACCTCGCTCGCGGGACCCGAGTACGCGGATCCGGGCTTTGACTGGGTGAGTTTGGTCTGCCTGGAGTGGCTGAGGACAAGTTGGCTAATGCTTTTGTGGCCTTTCAGTTGGGCTGGACTGCCTTGGACTCGTTTGCGACGATGGGATCGTTTTGAGGAGGGAGTGTGTAGGGGGGTTTGAGAATCCGACCACGTTTGTTGCTGTTCCTGCTCGCGTGGCCCGACTTCAACACTGCTTCTGGTTCGCGTCTCTCTGCTGAAGTCTTGGAGCCTTGGGCTCTGTTGCCAAACGTGGGGAACCGCTCGATCTCGACCTGTGGGGCCTAGGCAACTGATTGACCCAAGGAGACAAGGTCAGTTGGTAACGGGTCTTTCTCTGTGCGTGGGGAAAACGATGGAGCAATTAACCAGCGATTGGCGGCGATTCGGGAGGAGCAAAGGGATCGCCGAGCGAGTTCAAAAACAAAATTCGCCGGAGTTCCACTCACCATTTCGACAACGGGAGGTGCCAGCTCTCTTTTTGCCCCCCACTTTACTGACAGGGGCGGAGACACGGCGAACGAAACTGCAGACACCGTTCATCCCCTGCGTCGACTGGGATCGACCAAGGCTCTCCCTCCCCCGTCTAAGGCAACTTGCTCTCTCTCCTCCGCATCTTCAACTATCACTTTCTCCGACGCACACAGAGCAGCTCGACCACTCCACCGGTTCGATTTCGACCGTCGCGCTCGCCAGCGCCCGATCTCGAACTTGTCCAGCCTCATGGAGCAGCTGCTTCCCTCCCCAAGGATTCACCCACCCCGACACCCTTCCCCCGGACCGACCCTCCGGCGTACCCGTATCGAATACCCAACGACATTTCCTCCCCTCGCCGCTGCGTACGCGTTGTCGTCGACCTCGACCTCCTCCCCACTCCCCTCCTCCTTCTCCTCAGCTTACGCCTCAGTATCCTCGCTTACGCCTCCCTCCTCTTCGATCGATCTTCTTCCGCCTCTTTGCCTGGGAATTTATCCCACTCGCGCAGACTCGCACAGCCCGACGACGGTCTCTCCAAGCACCCCCTCGACACTTCACTCCCTCCCAGCTCGCGGGCGAGCATCCTCCTTGCCAGATCGGATCTCCAGTTCCCGCGCCTCAAGCGACCACCCTCCTCTGGCCATTTCAGACGTATTGGTGCGTGCCTTCCCTTTCCCCGCATTTTCTTCGCTGATCTCGCTTGCTCCCCTCCACAGGCTTTGAGGCCTTTCATCTGCAAACTCTGGTACCTTTTGAAGAACCCGGAGCGCTACGGAGATCTCATAACCTGGGACAAGTCGGTACGCGCCTCGCGACCTTCGCAACAAGGCCCTCGCTGACTTCGCATGCCAAACCCAAGGGTACTACGATCCTCATCGCGCATCAACACCCTCGCTTCGTCAACGAGATCCTCCCACAGATGTTTGCCCATTCCAGCATCTCGGCTTTCAGACGTAAGCACTTCCTTCGGCCCCCTCGCTCGCCCAACTAACCCCTTCGCAGGCCAACTAAACGTTCAATCCCCCCTCCTCCCACCTCCTTCCACCAACTAACGTTCCTCCCCACCAGATCTACTCCTTCACCCACCCCATCTGGACAGACATAACCACCTTGGCCGCCCGCTCCTCCCTCGTCACCTCAGTCAGCCCGGCGGACGTCGCAGGCTGGACTCATCCCCAATTCTCCCGCGACGATCCCTCGACTCTTCACCTCTTACTCCCGAGGATGAGTAGGGCTAGACTTCTGGCCAAGCGCGGGAAGAGCGATGTGCGGTCGGAGGGGGGCGAGGGAGGATGAGGACTGGGAGGGGAGGTGGGAATGAGGAATGCCGAGTGAGGATTCGGGTGCGTGTAACGTTCGAGAGTATCAAGATGAATTACCAGTGCTTGTTTGTTTGTCAACGAATCGAACGAGGGAGACAGCAGAGCGAGAGAGCGAGGCAAGGTTGAACTTGTCAAGATCGGACCCCCACTCCTCAACAAACAAAGGCCTTTGATTCCAGTCTCCACTACCCCCTCGTCCATTCAGCAAGGGTAAATCTCCCCGAAGCAATCCCTCATATCTTCCGCAAATACAGCAGGCCCTTCAAGCGCCGCAAAGTGACCTCCCTGCTCGCACCGCAACAGCGTCAGTTTGCCATCGCATTCCAGAGAAAGGCAAGACGCACCCGCTCGTGATAGCGATAGAATGCTAAATTTCCTGTCTGCGCAGCCCAGGAGCGCGGAGCCGAAGCGATCTCGTGGGCGAAGGAGGAGAAGCCAAAGGGCTTGGTGAGGAAGAGCGCAGGGTCGCGGTGCCATGCGCCGACGCCGGTTGTGAGCTGGAGCAAAGGGTCAGTTCTCGAGTTCTCGCTGGAGAGTTCGGCAGCGAGGAGAAGGAAGGAAAGGACGCACCTCGGAGTAGGCATAGATGGCTTTCGGAAACGATCCAAGGATCCACCACATCGTCACAGTCTCGAGCACAACATCAAGCGAGGGCTCCTCGTCCGTCCAGTCGCGAAACTTCTCCCCCACTATACGATCGCAGAAGCGTGATCAGTGAACAAGTCGTTGCAAGATGCGAAACCCCCCAACTCACACCACGCGAGGAGAGCGACAGGTGAGCTCCCGACGACGATTCCGATCGTCGCTGGCTTGGTTCCGTGCATGACGCCGTAGCCTCGTCCAGTCGCAGCGAAATCAAAAGCCTTGCGCGCGTTGGCAATCTCGAGTGAGGTGAGACCTGCAGTGGCGGGAGAGCCGAGGAGGGGGGTTGCGAGGGTCGTAAGGAGAGATGAGAGCGCGGTAGGAAGGTAGGAGTGGAGGGTGGGAAGGAGGGAAGGAGGAGGGAGGAGGGGCATGTAGTTGATGTTGATGGCCTTGCACGAGGCGTACTTTACTGACATGATGCGAGCGAGGACGCTGCCGATGTCTCCTCCCTGTCGAATTCGGGTCAGCCCGTTGAAGAGGATGATCGGGAGAAAACGCACCTGTACAGCGTAGCCATTCTCGAACCCAAGACCACGCATGAGCGTGTCCATCATGCGTGCGACATCGTACATTCCGAATCCGCGATCAAGAGGCGGGTCGTCCGAGAACCCGAAGCCAGGCTGGCTCGGGCAGATCAGGTGAAACGAGGGGCTAGTGCTATTCTTGAGGATCTTGATGACCTCGATGAACTCGAGAAAGGAGCCCTGCGAGAGGAGCTGGTTAGCACGAACGAAGAGGAGGCGAGCGAGGACGTGCAGGCCAGCCGTGGAGGAACAGCAGAGGGATCGCTTTCGGGTCCTCAGAGTAGTGGGCCACAAAGTGCATCTTGAATGGCGCGCCAGAGTCTTCAATCGTCGTGTGGAAGTGGTCGACCGAGTGGATGATCTCCTCGCGCTTTCGCCTGCGGAGCACGAGATCAGCGGTGGCGGGCCAGCTCGAGCAGGAAGGAACTCACCAGTCAAAGTCGTTCTCCCAATAGCGAAGAGCAGTAGCCATCCAGGCGTGCGTGATTCCGTAGCGTGGCTGACAAGAGGCGTAGGTGGCGGGAGGGAGTTGGGAGCTCGCCAGCGTCGCTTTGAGAGCTCCCAGCTGAACGTCGGAGAACGAGGGAACAAACGGGGTCGATACAAGCGTCGGCTTGAGCATTTTAAAGGGTGTGGAGAAGAGGGAGAGCGGGATCAACGTTCGTGCGAAAGAGTAAGTGGGCTGCCCGAATTAATTTAATCAAAATAAATTTAATCAAAATAAGTCATCGACGGAGGTATTTCCGTTTCCGCTCTCCTTGCGCTCAACGTGGCTCTCTGCTCTCTGCTCTTCGAGTCCCAAGGTCTACTCGCGCTCAGAGGCAGGAGACGTCCCACAGTGGTCCTCCGCCTCTGGAGCTCGAATTAAAGCGACACGTCTCCGCGGCGGCCGCGGAACACCCTGTTCTCCTCCTGCTCCGCACTCGTCGTTTGAACCGATACAGACTCAGGGCGGAAGGGAGCGCAGCTGCGAGCTGCGAGCTGGAGTGCCTTTCACCTCGACCGCAGGAACGCAAGTCCGAGGACGTCGGTTGGGTTTGACCAGCTTGCTTTGACCGCTGCGTGCTGAAGACGATGGAGCCTGGTACAGGGCAGCTTCGCTCCCTTACAGCCAAACGCCTTGCGTTTGAATCCGCGACTGCGTTGCGAAGGGTTCAGCCGGATTCCGGCCAAATCTGCTCGCTACGCCACAGCAAGATTTGTCGGCCTGGTCAAGCCTGGTGCGTGGATCCGTCCTCACAGAGCTTCCCTGCTGCTTTCTGCTTGAGAGCTGCACCCCGAGTCGCTGGTTGAAAGCCCTCCAGCGTGTCGGCTTCGCCGTTTCGAGGCTGCTGGGACCCGGACAGTCGCTGGATCCTAGCTCTGGGTCGCTGCGCGCTCCAAGTGCTGTCGTCCTCCAGAGCTCGCTGGCTCTCGCTGGTCTGCTCGTCTCCCCGCACTCGCCTCCCGTCAGGCCACGATTAGGAACCGGGTCATCGACCTCGATCGAACATCTTTTTGGCCCAACTCCAACTCCACGCGTCATTGGCCTTGTTCTCGTTCCGCTCCTTGTCCCTCTCCCTCCTCCCCCTCCTCAACAATGTCGAACCTACTCTCGCACAAATCTATCCGGGTCAAGAAGCCCACTCGCGGCCACGCACCCAACAGCGCCGGCGAAGACGTTCGCCCTTCCGACACTCTGATCGACCGCTGCCAGGTACGCTATCTTCAGGGAGAATGGGGAGGCTGAGCTGATCCAATACCTCCACAGCAATGGAAGCACACGACCAAGAGTCTGCTGCACTACTACCAGGGCCTTGCCAACATCGAGTCCGCCACTTCCAAGTCGACCTTGGCTCTCATGGACACGATTCAGGTCCCGTGAGCAGCCCAGCCGTCTCCTTCTTCGCCAGGAGCTGACCTTTCTCTCCCTCAGCTTCCACGAGGGTCACCAGTTCCTCGGCGAGGGAGGATGGCAAGCGGTTCTCTACGAAGTCCGCGACAACACCAAGGTTCTCGCCGATCATCACTCGGCGTTGGCGCTCACGCTCGAGAAGACTGTCGTCAAGGAGCTCGAGGTAGGTGTCTCTCTCTTTCTTGCTGTCGGGAGCTCAGCTAACGAGAGATCAACAGGGCGTGCGCAGCGAGCTGAAGGCCCACATCCTGGCTATTGAGAAGGAGGCCGGCGTCATCGCGGACGAGGTCGAGAAGGAGGTATGTTCCGCTCTCTTGGACTTCGGACGCGAGCGACTGGAGCTGATGGACGAATTCGCAGAGGAGCGTCAGCGCGACCCACCTTGCTCAGCTCCAGGAGGGAATCAACACCTTTGAGAACTCGAGCGTCCACATGCTCCCTCAACACGACCCCTACGTGACCCACACGCAAGTCCTCAAGCAGCTTTCTCAGCAGGTTCACAAAGAGAGTGCGTAATGTTTTTCAATCTGCGCCTCGCTCGCCCGTCGCTGACCCCGCTTCGCAGACGAGCTTCAATCTGCCCTCATTCGCTTCCAGCAGCAGCAGCCTTCCTTCGAAGCTGGCATCTCCAACTCGATCCAGTCCGCGTGCAAGCTCTACGACGAGGCCAAGGCTCTCAAGCTCAAGGAGATTGCCGTCGTCGAGAAGCAGATCAGCGAGGCGCTCCAGCGAGTCGCCGACGACGCCGAGTACAACTTCGTACGCTTCTTTCGCACTCGCCCTGCGAGAGGTGTTCCCAACTGACGAGGATCGTTTGCAGTACGCCTCGAAGCCCAACGCCGTCATCGATCCCAACACTCCCTACCGCACCGTCGAAGCCGTGACGTTCCCCGGCCTCAACCACTCGTCGACCAAGTCCATCAAGGAGGGCCACCTCGAGCGCAAGAAGCGCTTCACCAAGTCGTACAAGGAGGGCTACTACGTCCTCACTCCCTCGGGCTACCTTCATGAGCGCAAGTCCAAGTACGTCCTTGCCAACTCCATCCCGACGAAGGAACCAAACTGACTCGTGTTCTCCTCTCGCAGCGACGACACGAACAACCTCGTCCCCACTTTCTCTCTCTTCCTCCCCGAATGCTCCCTCAGCGCCCCCGCCAAGGAGAGCGACAAGTCGCACAAGTTCCGCGTCGAGGGCAACAAGGCCGTTCGGTCGTCGTTCGAGTCCAAGATCAAGAACACTCTTCGTTTCGGTGGCAAGGAGATCAGCTACAGCTTCCGTGCGTTTCCTTTTCGCTTTCGCATGCCGCCTTGAGAGCGCAGCTGACGTTCTTCATGATAGGCGCTCGCACCCACACCGAGATGCTCGGATGGTGGACTCCCCTCGACACCCTCAGCCGCGACACCAAGCTCGAAGCTCACGTCGCCGCCGGCTCCTCCACTTCCCCCGTCTCTCCCATCGCCTTCGCCGTCTCCAACGTCGGCTACGCCGCTCCCCCTGAGCCCACCCCTGCGACCCCCGAAGTCGTCGAGGCGGAGCATGTCGAGGAAGATGACGACGAAGATGAGGAGGGAGGATCTTCGGCCGAAGAGGAGGACGACGAGAGGTTCCAGGCCATTACGGCCCCTTCGACGCCTGCAGTTGGAGAGGTGATGACTTCGCCGCTCGACATCACGCAGGCGGAGGCTCAGTCGCCGGCGGAGGTCTTGCCGACGTACTCTGGGGACGGGAATGCCGTGAGTTTTCGCTTTCGCTCTTCGCTTCCTCGCTCGAAAGCTGATGGCGTTTGGTTGTGCAGGCTGCGGAGAAGGCTGCGCTTCAGGAGAAGGGAGCCGCGCCGGGAATTATGAGCTACCTCGGGTTCGGATCTCCCGCGAAGGAGGGGGCGGATAAGGAGGAGACACCGGCGCCCGCGACGGGAGCGGCCTCTACGAGCGCTTGAGTTGGAGAAAGGGACACTCTATCATTCCGTACCTGGTCAATGTATTTCTTGCCTCGCCAACAGCGGCTGAGAGACGCGAAGGGCGAAGCTCTTTGACTTGGGTTGACTTGGGAGCGCAGGCACCTCGCTGCCGAGCTCGCTGAGATCCTCCCTCGTTTGGAGGTCTCCCTCCCCGTCTAAGCTGCTTGTTCACTCTCAAGGGGCGGCTGGAACGAGTTTTTTCTCGCGTTCAACGCCTTCTTAGAGCGAAGCCCCGCAACTGAGAAGGGGCGAGGACGTAGTCGCAAGACGAGAGGTCCGAGCGACGTGCTCGCGACGCGCTTGTTGTTCTGTTCACACCTGCACTCTTCGTTATCCTTCAGCAGCAAAAGGAGGAGGAGCACCTCGTTTGAAAGACTTCCGTCGAAAACAGAGGTCGGGGAGCCGGAGAGAGGGGGCCCGCAAAACTCGCGTCGAGCTCGCCTCTTCTCTGGCAAAGCAGATCAAACTGAGCGTGGGCGAGGTGCTGACACCGATCCCAAAGGCTCCTCTGATCCTTGTACAAGCGCCTGGGTCAGGAGACGCTCTCGTATAGCTTTACCCTCGACGGAGAGAACCGCTGGGAGCTGTTGCCTTTTGATGACTGCAGAGCGAGTTCTTGAGATCAAGCTTTTCTTGCTCCTACCACACGCTCGGTACTTCGACAGCGGTCCTCCCCCCTCCAAACCATCCCAGCAGCCATGTCTGCGTTCGTCCTGCGCCGAACGGCCAACGCCGCGAAGAAGGGATCCTTCTCCTCCCTCTCAGCTCGCTCCCTACACTCGGCTACTCGTCCCAGTCAAACTCTCTCCCCTGCCCGCCAATCTTCCCGATCGCTCGCTACCGCCCTCTCCCCCGTCACCGCCGGAGTCCCCAAGACGTCCGTCTTCGCCCCCCTCGACTCTTTCACGCGCCGCCATGTCGGACCTCAGCCTTCGTCCGTCAACACGATGCTCGAGTACCTCGGCTTCCAGAGCATGGACGAGTTTATTGCTCAGTGCGTACCGCCGTCGATTCGCATCGCAGAGGACGCCGTAGCCGAGGTTGGACCCAACGCGATCGCGGCTCTCAGTGAGCAGGAGCTGCTCCGCCGCGCAAAGGAGCTTGGATCGAAGAACCAGGTCTTCCGATCGTTCATCGGAATGGGTTACCACCAGGCTGTGAGTTGCCAAGAGCTTGGAGTCCGAGGGAAGAAGAGGAGCTGATAGGTGCTGCTGCAGGTCGTGCCTCCTGTTATCCTCCGCAACATGGTCGAGAACCACGCGTGGTTCAGTCAGTACAGTCCCTACCAGGTACGTCAAATCCTGGTGCAGCTACTGGGACACGAGCTAACTGGCTTGTCCTTTTGCAGGCCGAGATCGCTCAAGGTGAGCTGCCAGAGAACTCGCCATGCGTTGGAGCAAGAGGAGCTGACCTTTGGTGCTGTGATCAGGTCGCCTCGAGTCCCTCATCAACTTCCAGAGTCTTACCACCTCCCTCACCGGCCTCGACATCGCCAACGCTTCCCTCCTCGACGAAGGAACTGCCGCCGCCGAAGCGATGGTCATGGCCTACGGACAGCTCAGGAGCGCCAAGCACACCTTCTTTGTCGACCGAGGCGTCCTTCCCCAGACCCTAGCAGTCGTCCAGACCCGCGCCGCTCCCTTCGGAATCAAGGTCGTCGTCGGCAACGTCAAGAAGCTCCTCGCCGAGGGCGGAGACGCCGCTCAGCAGAAGGATCTCATCGGCGTGCTCCTCCAGTACCCCGACCTGCGAGGAGAGGTCACCGACTGGAAGGCGGTCGCGGATCGCACCCACGAGCTCGGCGGATTCGTCACCTGCGCCACCGACTTCCTCGCCCTCACGGTTCTCACTCCTCCCGGAGAGTGGGGAGCCGACATGGCGTTCGGAAACAGCGCTCGCTTTGGAGTCCCGATGGCGTACGGAGGACCCCACGCTGCCTTCTTCGCCTGCACCGACGCGCTCAAGCGCAGGATGCCTGGACGACTGATCGGACTCTCGAAGGACGCCGAGGGACGACCTGCGTACCGCCTCGCCCTCCAGACGCGCGAGCAGCACATTCGTCGCGAGAAGGCGACGAGCAACATCTGCACGGCTCAGGCGCTCCTCGCCAACGTCGCCGCCATGTACGCCGTCTACCACGGGCCTGAGGGCCTCCGCCAGATCGCCGAAAAGGTCCATGGCCTCGCTCGCGTCGTCAAGGCCGGCGTCGAGAAGCTCGGCCACAAGGTCATCAACGAGACCTTCTTCGACACCCTCACCATCCGCCTCAACGGCACCGCCTCGTCCGTCATCCACCAGGAGGCCGTCCGCAACGGCATCAACCTCCGCAAGATCGACGGCGACCACGTCGGCGTCTCGTTCGACGAGAGCAACTCGCTCGAGGACATTGTCGACCTCCTCAACGTCTTTGTCACCATCAAGGCGTCGGCCTCGTCCCGCAGCAAGAGCGTCCCTTACACCACCTCCTCCCTCATCAAGTTCGCCGACTCGCACAAGATCGCTGCCCCTCGCCCTACCTCCGCCTCCCAGGGCTTCCTCTCGACTGGAAAGGACCTCCCCCCGATCCAGTCCCCTTCCATCCCCTCCCACCTCTCTCGTACGTCCGAGATCCTCACCCAGTCGGTCTGGAACTCGCACCACTCGGAGACGGACATCCTTCGCTACATGCACCACCTTCAGTCCAAGGATCTTTCGCTCGTTCACGCCATGATGTGCGTTCTTTCCCCTGTTCGCGCGAGATAATTCCCGGTCCTGACGCTTTTTGACGCAGCCCTCTCGGAAGTTGCACGATGAAGGTGAGTCTGCGGCTCGCAAAGCTCTCCACCGAGCAGCACTGACTTCTCCTTTTTTTGCAGCTCAACTCCACCGTGCGCAGAGCTCGTTTCCTGGTACCCCTTTACGCTTGCTAATCTTCTCCTTTGGCGACTGCAGACCTCCATGACCGCGAGTTACCTCCCTCGTCTCTTTCGAACGAGAGCTGACTTGCTTCCCTCGCCAGCCGTTCACCTGGGCCGAGTTCTCAAAGATGCACCCCTTCGCGCCTGTTGACCAGGCTCAGGGCTACAAGGAGATGATGGAGGCGAGTTCGCAGTCCCTCTTGCGCGTACCTCTCGCTGACGATCTCGCCCTCGTAGGAACTCGCCAAGGACCTCAGCACGATGACTGGCCTTCCTGGCTGCTCCCTCCAGCCCAACTCTGGAGCTCAGGGAGAGTACGCGGGTCTTTCCGTCATTCGCGCCTACCACCAGTCCCGAGGAGACTCGAAGCGCGACATCTGCCTCGTCCCCGTCTCTGCCCACGGCACTAACCCCGCCGTGCGTCCCCTCTTCCTTCCTTCCTTCGCTCGCACTGCTGACGTGCGCCGTTCTAGTCCGCCATCATGTCGGGTATGAAGGTCGTCTCGGTCAAGGTCCTCGCGACTGGCTACCTCGACCTCGAGGACCTCCGCCTCAAGGCCGACCAGCACCGCGATAACCTCGCTGCCTTCATGATCACCTACCCCAGCACGTACGGAGTGTTCGAGGGAGGAGTCGAGGAGGCGTGCGACATCATCCACAAGGCGGGAGGACAGGTGTACCTCGATGGTGCTAACTTCAACGTGCGTTCTTCGCTCTCGATCTCTCCCAGCTTTGACTGACGGCTTTTCGCTAGGCCATGATCGGACTCACCTCTCCTGGACGCGTCGGCGGCGATGTCTGCCATCTCAACCTCCACAAGACCTTCGGAATGTACGCTCTTTCGCCGTCGTCAACGAGGAGCTCGCTGACCCTTCTTTCGCTCAGTCCCCACGGAGGAGGAGGACCTGGACAGGGGTGCGTCTCGTTCCCTTTGTCCTAGCGAGTCTCGTACTAACGACGCCCGCTTCCAGCCCCATCTGCTGCGCAGAGCACCTCAAGCCTTTCCTTCCTGGACACCCCCTCGTTCGCACCGGCGGCAAGGAGGCCATCGGACCCATCTCGGCTGCGCCCTTCGGAAGCGCCAGCATTCTCTCCATCTCCTGGTTCGTCGCAGCTCCGTTCTCTCCGCAAACGACCTTCGAGCTAACTCGAAGATTGCGCAGGGCGTACATCAAGATGCTTGGAGGTGACGGCTTGACGCACTCCTCCAAGGTTGCCCTTTTAAACGCCAACTACGCCATGGCTCGCCTCAGCGACCACTACCGCGTCAGGTTCACGAACGAGAAGGGTCGCTGCGCTCACGAGTTCATCATCGACCTCGCCGAGTTCGACGAGAGCGCCGGATTGAAGGTCATGGACTTTGCCAAGCGTCTCCAGGTGCGTTCCTCTCCTCTCGCTCCTTTGTCGCTGGAGCTGACTTTGCCTTTCAGGACTTTGGAATCCACCCTCCCACTTGCTCGTGGCCTCTTACGACCGCCATGCTCGTGCGTCCTCTCTCTCCAACTCGGTCGAGCTGTGTCTGACGCTCCACCCTCGCAGATTGAGCCCACCGAGTCCGAGGGACTTCGTGACATTGACCAGTTCTGCGACGCCATGATCAAGATCCGCCAGGAGGCCGACGAGATCATCGCTGGCAAGCAGCCCCGCGGCAACAACATCATCACCAACGCTCCCCACACGATGCAGGTCGTCGTCGCTGCCGAGTGGGACAGGTGCGCCTCGTTCCCCTTTTTGCTTGGCTTCAGTCGCTGATTCCGTGCTTGCAGGCCTTACTCGCGCGAGGAGGCGGCGTACCCCGTGCAGCGTCTTCGTCGCTCCAAGTTCTGGCCTACCGTCAGTCGTGTGGACGACTCTTACGGCGACAGGAACCTGGTGAATCTTTCTCCCTCGCCTCCATCCCCTTGCGTTCGAGCTGACGCCGACCCTTTTCTCCAGGTGTGCGAGTGCGGAACGGTCGAGGAGTACTCGTCGCTCTAGAGGAGGAGAGGATTCGAGCTTTGCATGTTAGGGATTAGACTTGTACACTAGAGATGCCAGCAAACTTCAACAGCGCTGGCGCACCCCATCATTCTCCGCCTTTGGAGCTGCACCGAGAGCGAGAGAGAGTCGAGGGAAGGTCGCGATTCGCGAAGAAGGCGCGACGCGCGCGTTTGCGTCTTCTCCTCCTCCCGCTTCGACGCGATGACCGTCAGCCACCACAGCCACTCTGGCCAGTTCTGCTGCCACGCCAAGGGGACGCTCGATGAGGTAGTGCAGGCTGCGATCGAGCAGGGCTTCTCGACGTTCGGGTTGTCGGAGCATGTCCCTCGTTATCGCGTCCAGGATCTCTACCCAGAGGAGGTGCGTCTTCGCTCTATCTTCCCCTGCTTCGCCTTCTCAGCCTTCTTCTACAGGCGGACTTGGGAGTAGAGCAGCTCGCCAGCACGTTCGAGGCGTACGTCGTCGAGGCGCACCGACTAAAAAGTCTGCACGCGTCGAGCCTCTCCCTCCTCGTTGGGCTCGAGACCGAGTACATCGACGACGCAGGACTGGACGCCCTTGTCGCGCTCGTGGAGCGGCACGGTACCTCGATCCAGTACCTAGTTGGCAGCGTTCACCACTGCGAGGAGCTCCCGATCGACTTTGACAAGGACCGGTTCGACGACGCCTTGTCCTCGTTCGCGGGAGAGGAGCAGGAGCAGTTCTCTGCCCTCTTTTCGGCCTACTTTGACGCGCAATATACCCTCCTCGACCGCCTTCGTCCCGAAATCGTCGGACACTTCGACCTCTGCCGCCTTTACTACCCCGAGCTCGACTTTCGCTCGTTCCCCACCGTCTGGGCGAAGATCGAGCGCAACATCAAGTTTGCCGTCGAGTACGGAGCGCTGTTCGAACTCAATGCCTCGGCGTTCCGCAAGGGATGGAGTACGGGCTACCCCGGAGTGGAAGTATTCTACGTGCGTTCCTCTTCCTCCCTTCCCTCTTCTCGACTCACGCGCTCCTCGCAGGAAATCCTCAAGCTCGGTGGTCGCTTCACCCTCTCGGACGATTCGCATGGCCCACTCGCAGTGGGGCTGCACTACGACAAGGCCTACAACTACCTGCGGGAGCGAGGAGTCGAGCAGTTGTGGTACCTCGCCGAAGCGGAGGAGGGGGACGCTGGACGATCGAGAGGAGTGGTGGCGAAGGTGATAGAGGGGAAGCCTTGGTTGGAGGCGTGGCCGAAGCTCCTGCTGGACAGGAAATAGGATTGCTTTTCGGAGGGGACTGCGACGGGGTCACCTCTGCTCTCGCTCGCTCTTCGCTCTCATCCTGCGCTGCGATTTCAAACCACCCTCGGCCAGACTTCTCCGAAGAACTCCTTCAGATCCTCCGCAAGTGCTTCGGGCTGCTCCAGCGCCGCAAAGTGACCTCCCTGCTCGAGGAATCAGTTCTCGCACGAAACGCAGCTGAAACGAAGGACGAACCTTGGAGTGATACTTGTGCCACTGGAGATCGCAAGTCTGCGCCACCCAGCTCCTAGGAGCGAAGCCAATTTCTTTGGGGAAGGAGGAGAAACCGGTCGGTTTGTGGATGTACCAAGCAGGGTCGTCGTGCTTTCCTGCAGTCTGCGATGGAGTTCGACGTCAGTACGAGCTCGGTGCAGGCTTTTAAAGGGGAAGATTTACGTCGCGGTAGGGGTTGGGAACGTGTCGGTGAGCCACCACAGGGTTACGGAGGTGAGGATCTCGTCGAGCGAGGGGGTGTCGTCGCTCCGTTCGAGGAATTTCTCTCCCACCTGCGCCAAGCTCTCAGTGTGGAAGGATTGAGAGAATATAGCGAGGAAGATTACCCAGCTCAGGAGCGCGATGGGAGAGGAGGAGACGAGGTGTGCGATGGTCGAAGGGCGGGTGGCGTGCTCGATGCTGTAGCCCCGACCGCTTTCGACGAATCGGTCGCGACGCTCCAGACCTTGAAGTTCGGCAGAGGTCAGACCACTGCGATCCGTCGGTCCAGAAGCGAGGCTGCTGCAGTTGAGATGGACGCAGCGAATGGAGGAGAACTTGACCGCCATGATTCGGGCGACCGACGCGCCCCAATCTCCTGCCTGCGAGTCACTTTAGTGATATTCCCTTGCCAAGGATCCCAAACTTCTTCCTGACCTGCACTGCGTACCCCTCGTAGCCCAATCCTTGCATGAGGAGCTCCATCAAGTCTGCGACGTCTTCCTTTCCAAACTGCCTGTCCGCAGGAGGAGGATCGCTGAAGGTGTACCCTAGCATCGAGGGGATTACCAAGTGGAATTCGTTTCGCAGGAGCTTCGCGAGCTCAAGGAATTTGAGGAACGAGCCGGGCCATCCGTGAAGGAGCAGCAGAGGGATCGCGTCGGGGTTGGGAGAGCGTTCGTGGATGAAGTGGATCTTGAAGGCGGGGTTGTACTTCTGAGGAAGGAGCGCGGTGAAGTGGGAGAATTCGTTGATCCTGAGAGAAAGGGATCGGCACAAGGAAACCGCACCACAGCCTCGCACACACACCTCACTTCCTGCTTTCGCCTGGAGGAACGATGAGATCAGAGTCGCCCACAGAAGTAGAGCGATCTCACCAGTCAAACTCCTCGCTCCATACCCTAGAGGCTTCCTTGATCCAGGCAGAGGAGACCCCAAACCTGCCACCCGGCGTGACGGTGCCCTCGTAGGAGAGGCGCGGGAAGTGGGCCGCTCCAAGCTGCAGCTTCAGTTGCGCAAGCTCGGCGTCCGCAAAGGTGGTTTTGAAGGGCGTAGGCTGAAGCATGCTGTTGAGGAGGGAAGAAAGAGAGAGAGAATCCGCGCGTTTGTGCGGAGCTCCGGACTGTGACTGCTAGACCCGGTCTTTCTCAAGCTGTTCGTCTTGATTCCTTCTAAACTCGCTAAGCCCTGGAATGTCAAGCCAGCACGCTTCCTCCAAGGCAAACAGGTCACTCGCCTCAGAAAAAATACACACGGCGACCTTGGGGCGGCAGGGCCGGCTCTCTGCTCTCTTGCCCGCGGTCACCGATGCCCTGCTCCCCTGAGAACCCCGCCTTTGGGTCGAAGTCCACTCTCACATTTCGTCTCTCTCCCAAATCCACGCCAGCATGAACTCTGACGTGCTGGGACTGGAGCCCCTTCTCCTCGCTGGAGGAGCTCTTGTGCTCTACGCAGTGTACCTCCTCGCCTATCACTCTGATGGCAGTGCTCTTGGTGAGCAACCTTGTTCGTCTGCATGCGTTCCAGCTGACTTGGGCGCTCCTAGGAACATACCGCAGGCCTGACCTCGCATCCTGGCCGGGAGGGATCCCCTTGCTTGGAAACACCCATCAAGCTGCAGGTTCGTCCCCAGCTACTATCTTCTGTGGTCATAGCTGACTTAATTACTTTCAGGCGAGAAGCGCTTGCTCGAGGTTTGGGCCAAGGCGAACGCCGAAGCGAGGCGCACGAAAGACAGAAAGCCTTTCTCCCTCGTTCTTCCCTGGATGAGGTCAGTCGTGCAGGTTTAAACGGGAGGGGACTAGGAGGAAGGGAAGCTAACTTGCGCTTCTTTGACCAGGTGTATCGACAGTGCGTCTTGTTCTGCTTGGAGGCTGTCAATGTCGTTCCTGATCACTTCGCTCCCCCAGTTTCAAAGCCCGAGTATATCCAGCACGTCCAGAAGGACAACTTTAACAACTACGTCAAGGGCAGCTTGCAGGCCAACGTTATGAAAGACGGTGCGTTGTTTTTGAACGAGGTTGCGAAAGGAGCAGCGAGCTGACTTGTCACTTACGCTCTGCAGTTCTCGGAGAGGGGATTTTCGCAACCGATGGAGAAAAGGTACGTCGAGTCCCCCCGAGAACTTCGTAGCCAGTTCACGGCAGCACGCTCAGGCTCGCACTATTTACTGATCTCGCCTTGCTCTGCGCAGTGGAATGTTCAGCGCAAGGCGACGTCCAAGATCTTCTCAGCCGCCAACTTCCGCGGCTGCATCACCACCTGCATCGACGCCGATATCGCCAAGCTCCGCACCATCGTCGGAAACCACGCCGACGCAGGAGAAGCTTTTGATCTCAGCGTGCGTTCCCCTGCCCCTGTAGTTCCTCGCAAGACTGACAACGCTGTCTCCAGGCTCTCTTCTTCGCCTTCACTCTCTCTTCGTTCACTTCGATGGCTTTCGGAATCGACATTGGCGCCCTCAAGGTCGACGACAGCACCCCCGTCCCCTTTGGTTCGTCTCTACTTTCCGTCGCGAATCTCGTCCTCGCTAACCCCCTCAATAGCGGTTGCTTTCGACTACGCTCAGAGCCGTATCGACGCCCGCATTTTTGAGCCGACGTGGCCCATCACGGAACTCTTCAGCGCAGAGGGCCGCAAGATGCGGAACGCCACCAAGACCATCTCCGACTTTGCCTACGGAATCATCGACCAGCGCGCCAAGGACCTCGAGAGCGGATACACGAGCGAGAAGGGTGCTGGATCGACCGACCTCCTCACGCTCTACATGGCTCTTCGTGACGAGAAGGGCGAGCCCATGTCGCGCAAAGCTCTTCGTGATGCGTACGTTCAATTCTTCCTGTTACTTGCGAAAGCTCGCTGATCTCATCGACTTCGCAGCGTTATCAACTTGATCATCGCGTGCGTCCAACGGCTTCGTGAATCCTTTGCCTCGCTGACATCGTACTCCCACTGCAGTGGCCGAGACACCACCGCTCAAGCTCTCAGCTGGACCTACTTCCACCTCATCGATCGTCCGGAGCTCGTCAAACCCCTTCGTGAGGAGGTCGATGAGTTTGAGACCGTCGACTACGACAACTTCAAGGACTGCAAGCAGACGCTCGCTGCGTTCCAGGAGGGTCTTCGCCTCCACCCCTCGGTCCCCAAGGTCGGTGCTTCCTTCCCAGACTCTCTGCTCAAGTACTGACAACGCCACGCAGAACATCAAGACGGCCCTCGCCGACGACCAAATCCCGCACGGCGGACCTTTTATTCGCAAGGGCGAGAAGGTCGTCTGGAACGACTGGGAGATGGGACGCAACGACGAGATCTGGCCCAACGCAAGCGAGTACACGCCCTCGCGCTGGATCGACGGCGACAACAAGCTCACGAAGGAAACGCAGTGGAAGGCGCATTAGTGAGTTTGTTGTGTTTTCCTGCTCGAACGAGCTCCTCGCTAACTTTGCTCGTGCGCAGCTTCAACGGAGGACAGCGACTTTGCTTGGGGCAGAACCTCGCTCTCTACGAGGCGACGATGGGTGCGTTGCTCACATTCGCGTCTTCCCCAGCTCCGAACTCACCCCTTCGCACCCAGTCATGACGACCCTGTCGCGCGACTTTGATCTCACCTTTGCTCCTGGGTACCTCGAGAACGTGGAGATGATCGATCTGGGAACGAAGGAGCGGACCCCGCTGTACCAGTCCTCGCTCACGCTGCCCATGGTTCGTCCTCGCTCTTCGGCCCCTCCTCCTCGCTCGGACGCTGACCTCCTTTGCAGAACGCCCCTCTCATGGTCAAGGCCACTCGACGAAAGCAGTGACTCCCGTCTTCTTACGTCTCCCACTGTACATTCCGCGCCCGCTGCAATCTTCCACCGTTCTCGTCTCAACATGCTCGCACAATCGCACAAAAGCGGTTCCACCAAAACAAAGCGAGACTACAACAAAGCTTTCCTCTCCTCCCCTCCCCCCCCCAACTAAAAGATAGCCTTCTCCATCGCCGTACTGACCCCATTCCAATTGAGGACCTCAATCTGCGTCCCCGAACTTCTCATCAGCCTCTCGCTCCCACTGCGCGCAGCTGGAAAGACTCACCCCTTGCTTCGCGCACTTGTCCGCCAAAGAAGCTGCCACCTTGTCGACAGCAATGACGAACCTCCTACACGTCGACATCTTTGAATCCCGCATGACGACGAGCGCGCGTTCAATCTGGGTGAATTCGGTCTCTGCGCTCAAAAGCTCGTCAGGTCGTCTTGCCGAAGAAGAACGAGGGAGGGACGGACCGGCCGTGACGGGTGGGAGAGGAGGGTAGCTATTCGGGCGATGAGCGGTGAGCTGACAGAGTCCGATGGGGCGGAAGGGAGAGTCGAAAGGGAGGCTCTCGCAGGGGAGGACTTCGATAGCGCCCATGCGGAGGTAGCCGTCGAGGGTGGGCCAGCTGCGCGATGAGGGATCAGCCGCGACTCACGGAGCGAGAGAGAGAGGGAGACGTACTGGCCGGAAGACTTGGCCAGGACGACGGTGGGGGGGTCGATGAAGACGTTCGCAGTCGGG
This sequence comes from Glaciozyma martinii, assembly GCA_025758715.1. Classification (NCBI taxonomy): domain Eukaryota; kingdom Fungi; phylum Basidiomycota; class Microbotryomycetes; order Kriegeriales; family Camptobasidiaceae; genus Glaciozyma; species Glaciozyma martinii. The sequence continues at coordinate 5,103 of JANGFH010000073.1, read as the reverse complement.
TGACGACCTCGTAGCATCCGGAAAGCCGCAAACGCGTCGGTCGACATGAGCGCCGCAAGCGTCGGCATGATCGTGAACCCTGCGCGCGATTCCTCATCAGGCCTTGTCTCCCCCATTGAAAACGAGAACGAGACGAACCACTCGCAAGGATCTCCTTCATCGGCTCGCCTCCGCCGAACGTGTAGAACTGCACATCGCCGCCTTTGCGCCCTACGAGCGAACCCAGCGCGCTCGAAAGGACGTCAAAGGTCTGATCGCGATGAATGAAGACGACGTCGATATCGTTGACGTCCGTCGGCGTCCTCGCCTCGAGCTTGATGAGCAGGATGCCCAGAGTCCAATTGGCCCCGTCTCGATCCGTCGACTCGGTCGCAGTCGGCGAACCCTGGATGATCGTGCACGCCTTTCTGCTCACAAAAAACCAACTACCAGCTCTCCCACTCTTCCTCGAAAAAATGGAAACCACGTACCCCCTCATCGTCCTCGCCAAAGCCGCCGGCAGCCCCAACGCCTCGGCACACGCCAACGCCATCGACATTCTCTCAAACAACTGTCGATGCAACGCAAAGAAGGACGAAGCGCGCAACCGACGCTCGAGGTCCGCCGAACTCTGCACCGACGCCGTCGTATCGACAGCTGGGGGCACAGCAACTTTGACGAGCGATTTCGGGGTTTCTGCGGCTGTGGTCGAGGGAGGAGGAACGGTGGAGGGTGGCGGGCGAGTGGGAGGGGCGATGACGGTTTTGGGCGGAGGAGAGGGACGCGGAGAGGGACGTGTGGAGCTGGATCCGCCAGGTGGGATCGCCGAGCCTTCCCTCCCAGCCGGCGAGATTCCTCGTCCTCCTTGCTCAGACGGTGGGAAGCGACTCGGCGGCAGGCGCGAGGTGGTACCAGGTGGGAGGCGGGAGGTGAAGGGACCGCTGGGGACGTTGGCGGCGCGAAAGTCGCGGATCAAGGGGATGGGTTTCGGAGTCGAGGTCGAAGGAGGGGGTTGGGTAGGGGCAGGAGTGCTGGAGGAGAGAGAGGCGATGGTGTGGGAGATGGCAAGGGAGGAGGAGGGGGTATGGACTGAGGCGGATTGGGCGAGGGTCGCGATGGAGGACGGAGTAGGGGCCGAGGTGGAGGAGGAGGCGACAGGAGCCGGAGTAGGTGCAGAGATGGACGTGCCAGAAGTCGAAGGAGCTGGGACCGTCGCCACAGGTGCTACCGCGACCGCAGGCGATGGTCGACGAGGGTCCCTGGTCGGCTCCACTGCCGGTGCTTGCGGCTTTGACATGAAGACACTCGCGGGAGGACGTGGGCACGGTTGTGGGAAGGAGGGCGGCGGCGCCGAAGCTGATCCCTGAACCGCTGGTCCCTCGTTTCCGCGCGCAGGCCTCGCTCCATTCGTCCGAGGTGCGGCGGCTGGCGCTGGTGGTGCGCTGGTGCTGGGAGCCGACGCGGAAGGAGTACCCCGCTTGTAGGAAGGAAGCGAGTAGAGTGCTGAACCCGTGGTGGCGCCCGAGCCTGCTCGAGGGGGCGGAGAGGGACGTCGAGAGGAGGAGGTCGAGGGGGCGGGTGAAGGCCTTGACGGAGGCGGTTTGCGAGGAATCGAGAGGGAGGACTTGGGGACGGTCTTAGCGGATGCTGCAGGGGCTTTGGAGCCGGGTGGGGCTTTGCTGGAGGAGGGGCGGGGTCGAGGGGACTGGTCAATGTCGGAATCGGAGCTGCGACGGGAAGGGTCAGCCCGAGTCGGGAGAGGCTTCGAGGGGGGAAACGCACTCGTCCTGAAGAGATGCAATAGGACGCTTCTTCTTCTTGGGGTAGGGCACAGGAGCGAAGGGCTGCGCCTGGAGAGGGTCAGCCAAGGGTTCGCTCTCGCCGCAGGAGAAGTGGCGAACCGATGGACTCCTCTCATCAGTCTTTCGGCGCTTGTAGGTCGGCTCGTCTTGCGTGCGCGAGCTGGGAGACTTGCGTGGGGAGGCGGAGGTTGATTTGGTAGGCGGGAGACCTGCGTTCGCTGCTCCACCGAAAGATGCATCAGCTCCGCCTCTCCCCTCCGCTCCCTCTCCCGAAGAAAAGCTCACCTCTCTTTTCGTTGATCTTTTTCTCCCTCCTCGCCTGCAACTCGTCCATCCCAAGCATCCCGTCCTCTGAGAACTCGGCGTCCTCCTCACTCTCCTCCCGCTGCTCGCGCAACTTCTTCGCGCTCTTGCTGAGACGCGCCTTGAACTCCTTCTTCTTCTTCTTCTTCTCCACCCTCGCGCGAAACGCCGCGAGAATCTCGGGGCATTTCAGGTTCTGGCGCGCGCAACAGAGTCAGCTCTCAGCCCCCCCGGGCTCGTGCGCCGAAGCAAGAGAACGCACCTCTTCCGGCTCCCACGTATTCTGCGACTCGTCGTACCCTTCCCACTTGACAAAGTACTTGATCCCCTCCTTCTCGACGCGCCGCCGAACAATCGCCTCGACGACGTAGCTCTCCGAACCCTTGTCCGAGTCGACAGAGGAGATGGAGCTGCTGTCGTCGTCATCATCGTCCGCAAAGCCTTGAGTGGGTCGAAGAACGGTGAGCTGAGGCTCTGGAGTTGTGGCGCGAGTTGGCATGCGAGTGGGAGGGGGAAGGGGAAGGGGAAGGGGAGGGGGGGCATGGGCGGGAACCTTGCCAGGGGAGTGGGGGGAGCTCTTGCTGGAAGAGAGAACGGCTGACTCGAGCTTGAGTCAGCTCGGCACCGAGTTTAAACTGCGCTAGAGAGCGGCTACTGGAGAGAAAGAGGAACAAGAGGGGCGCGCACTGGGAACGCAAGGTGAAAGTATTGTGAACAATTGTTTATTGTTGTGTGTTTGTTGTTTTGTGGCTTTCCTTTCCCTGTTTCACCATTCCAACGGCGCAACGGAAGGGGGAAGAGAAGCAGAGGGCAAACGAGAAGAGTTCAAAAGGAGACTGTACTTCCAGCGGGACCGACCCCTGAAATCCTCACCCCATCCATCCATCTGACCGCACTGGTTGCTCGCTCGCTCTCCTCCAACCTCGTTTCGACTCCCCGCTCTCAATTTGCTAGAAAGCAGCCTGGTGCACGTTCGAGAGGATCAAGAAGACTGTAATTCCAGCGCGACCGACCACTGGAATCTTCACCCCATCCATCCATCTGACCGCACTGGTTGCTCGCTCGCTCTCCTCCATCCTCGTTTCGAGTCGCAGCTCTGAAATTGATAGAAAACAGCCTGGTGGACTCTCGAGAGGACCAAGGAGACTATGATTCGAACCAGCCCTGGAATCCTCAAGCCCTCTGACCCACATCCCGACTGGTCGAGCGCTCCTCGCTCGCTCCTTCCTCTTTTCTAGTTCCAGCTCTCAAACTGCGGCGTAAGTACCTCCCCAACCCCAAAACCAAAAACTGTACGCGCAGCGTACATCCTTTTCTTCGAAGCTGACGTAGCATCGAAGCTTGAAAAGGCTTGAGGAGAGAGCTCAGCGGGACCTCGCTCGAGGGAGGTGATCTGCTCCCGGCGATCCCAGGATATCGATCTGCCCGCTCTCCAAATTTCTTGATCAACGACGTTTCCACTTGGCAGCGTGGCGTCCCAACGCCCAACGCGGGAGCAAGGACAAGGGAGGACTCCCTGCCTCAGCGGCACGCCCTTCCTCCTCAGTCTTACAAGGCACGCCGGTATCGCACAATTAGGCCCGCAGGCACCAATGTCGCAGCTGGCGTAGAAGGCCGCAGTAACGCCATGCGGATTTCATCAAGACGCCGCACGGGAAGGCTTGCGGAGAGGCGATCATCGGCTGTCCTTAAGCCTAAAATCGTGACGCTACCAGCAGCTTCCCTCGCTGAGGAACAGCAGCAGTGCGAGGACAGAGGACAGGCAGAGAGCACCGAATCGAAGAGGGCAGCTCAGAGTCAAAGAAGGAGAAATCCAGGGCAGCAGGCCGTTTCTCAGTACCTGGTTCCTCTCGCTCCTCCGCTGTCTCATTCGAATTCGGAGCAGACGCAGCTCTTTCTCGACGTCTATCTTTCCCTTCTCCTTCTCCCTCCTTCCCTCTGTGTCCGATCCGTCCCCTTGCTCTCCCCAGAGGTGTTTGGCTGCCCATTCCTCAGCCGTCATCCTCCTCGAGAAACGGGGTCAGCCTCCTAGCCGGGTCGCGCAGCTCCCAGTTCCTGGTCGCAAAACTGAACAGCGGGGGAGACCAGGCTTCCTCCAGAGAACTCCCCAAATGGCGGTGGAGCTGGCGAACGCAGGCCGTGAGTCCCTTTCGGCTGTCTCCCGCCCTGGATCCTTCACTCCCTCTCCTCTCCAACGATCTCAACGCCGGAACGCTGACGCTTGGACACAGACAGCTACTTTGGACTCATTTCATCGGTTCGAGAAGCGCATGCCGTGTTGGAGGCGAGCAAGCAAGGGGTGAGTCTTGGTCCGCCTCAGCAAGGAGCTCGCTAACGAATCCCTGGTGGCTTCTCCCAGCTTCTCCCTCGCGTGACGCGCAGGTTGACGGACGAAGAGTGCGTTTCGAAAGAATGTGCAAGGGCCAGGGAGAGCAGCAACTGATCCAGGTTCTTCGCAGGCGAGTTCGGTTCGTGCGAGCTGGAGCGGTGTTTGTATGGGAAGAGGAGGAGGCTTCGATCAGACGTTGGACGGATCACCTCAAATGGAGTGGTGCGTCCATTCGCTCGTTAAGGTGCTCCTGGCGCTGACTGCCCTGCGCCTACAGCCTCGAGGGTCTCTGGGGCATTCCTCACCTACACCGAACTGCCAGCGCGAGACGACCAGACCCTCATCAAGCAGTCCTTCTCCTCCGTCGACGCGCAAGGCTCCAGGATGCACCTCATTTGCTACTACAGCAAGGCAGCCGTCATCTCTGGGGTCCTGCCCGTCGTCGCTCAAGACCCCCTCCTCGCCCACCTCGTCTCGCAGCGAACCTCCAACTCGGCACCTCGCGTCCCAACTTCCGTCCTTGGCCCCACCACCCACCCTCCCCCTCCGCACACTACACTCTTCCCATCCGACTACTCCCCACGGCATTTCCCTCGCATCCTCCCCTCCCTTTCGACCTCCTCCTTCCCAGGTCGACCCACTTTCTCCTCGACCTACGTTCCACCGCAACCCTCCTACTCCCCCTACAAC
>JANGFH010000072.1:0-30609 GCA_025758715.1 Glaciozyma martinii | reverse complement strand
GTTGTTGCTGGGGTGAGGGCTGGATGGGGGGAGGGCGTTGTTGCTGGGGAGAGGGTTGCTGCTGCTGCTGAGGGGCAGAGCGCGGTTGCTGCTGCTGCGGGACGGCGTTCGTCTGTTGCTGGGAAACGGGCGGTCGCTGTTGCTGCTGAGGGAGTTGGGGGCGGAGTGCGAGGAGAGGGTTCGGCGCAGCGACAGCTTGCGGCGGGGCGACGAGTGCCGTCGGGTGTCCAATCAGCGCTAGAAGTGCGCGCGCGTCCCGTGGAGGTTCAGGCTTGGTCGTCGGTGCCGTAGGAGGAGGAGGAGGGGGGTTCGCAGACTTGAAGATGGAGTCGAGGAGCTGCATCCCTGTTGGCTTGCCTTGCGGTTGGGTGGGCACGATGGCAGCGGCGGGAGCGGGGGGAGAGGCGAGGGAGGAGGCGAAGAGGAAGTCGAGAGGGGTTGATTGGGTTGCGGTGTAGGGTGCGGCGGCGGCGATGGGAGGGGGGCAGGAGAGGACGCGGAGTCTGCGAGCTCTGGATCAGCTCGAGGTCTCCGAGGGAGCGGACAGCACTCACTCCTCCATCCGAGCACAGAGAGCTACTCGCTCCTTTTCTTCCCAGACCCATATCCCCGTCGCGCGATCTAGCACAGAAACAATCCGGCCCGTCAGCTCCGTCGTCACGAGCTCTCGAGGGGGAGGAGGAACGCACCAGCTTCGGCGTGCGGCTCGTAGAGGATGAACTCTCCCTCCATGCGAACTTCCGAGTCGGGAGTGAGCAGCTCGTGCACGTATTCGAGGCCGTTGCGGTTGAGAATGAAGAAGCCATACGTCGGTTCGACGGAGCTGCGGTCGTTCAACCCTTTATCAGCTCCCTTCCTCCCCAAGCCTCAAGCTCTGCAAACGTACCGACGGAACAAGAACATTGGGCCCTCGATATTCGTCTTGACCTGCGACACGCAGACAGAGGTGAGCTCGTCGTTTCCACCGAGGAGGGGGAGAGTCGTACCCAGCTTTCGCCAGTGTTGTAGTACACCGTCGTGTAGGCCGTAGAAGCTACGATCTCCTCGATGGAGCTGTCATGGCGTCGGAGGTTCTTGAGGTTGAGCTGTTGCCGGATTAGGGCGGGGTTGGACGCCATCGGCGTGAGGAGGAGGGTGTGGTGAGAGCTCGGTGGGTTGGTTCAGTGGAGTGCGCCAGAGGGTGCGGCGAGGTGCGGCTGGTGAGTAGAGCTTCCAAGGACGAGCTGGGGAAGAGTTGGGAGGAGGCCAGGCCAACCGTCTGGACGAGCGACAATGAACAAAGGGGAGTTAATTTAGCGCAGCTAGGCCACCCTGCGAGTTATCCTTCTACAATTTATTTAAACTGGCCCCTCCTGACCTCCTGCCATTCACTCCGCTTGCTCTCGAGGCTGAGCTGGTGTTCGAACCAGCTCTAGAGAACCCTTCCAGTTCGAACTCGCACTCTGCTTGCTGGCACCCCGGCGACGTTTGACCCCGCAGCGTCCCCTTCGACGACGTTCTTCGTTCGCGCAACGTGTCTGGATCACAGCCAGCGTTGTCGGGAATCAACAGAGTGTCTTTCCCGCTCTCGTGAGCTCCTTGGATCTCTCTGGATCTCCTCGGATCTCTGTGCGAAGAAATCGACGTTCGCTGCCTCACTCACTCTCCTTTTTTGTTTCAAGTGCTGCTTCTCCCTTATCATGCTTCGCGATCATGCCAATCTCTTAATACATTCTGCGCACATTCCCGCGCAGGTCCGAGGAGTCGACTTTTCATTTCGACAACTTGAGACGCGGGGATCTGCCCGGGCTCCGGGACTCGACCTCCTCCCTCCCCCCTCCCTCTCACCGCTCTCGCCAGTCCCTTTCTCCTCTCTCCCTGCTTCGTACCTACCCCACACGCCTGCACCAGTACAGCAAGTCGATTCCAGCGAAATCCGGAACACATCGGGCGGCGTTGCCCCGCCTCCCTCTCTCTCCACTCGGAACGCTCCGCAGAAGCACACACGCGCTTTTGAAAAGCAGTCGCCTGGCTCTTGTTCTCCTGCAAACCTGGACGCGTGGATCGAGACCCCTCCCCCCTGCTCCCTCGAGATTCGGGCACGACGTGATCCAGTAAACCTTCTGCGTCGTCGGGTGAGTGGCGAGCTGGTTCGGCTGGCAGGTTTCTCTCGCGAGCCCCTGAACTGCTTCCTGCTCTTGATTCTGCTGGCTATCGACGCGCCAACGACTTGTTCGCCACTCTGCTTCTTCAAGGACGGTCTGGGACCGATTAGGCGTGAGCTTGGGTCGCTGCTCGTGTGTGGTTGGGGGGGAGGAACTATCAACGCGGGAATCTGCTTTGGAAGGACTTGGAGCTGCTACGACGACTCTGACTGGTTCCCTGCTGCTCTCCTGCACCTGGTTTACCACCGGTGTGCTCCTGCCTGTTTGTCGTCGAGCTCTGGACGTTCGCGAGACCCCAAAAACGACAAAAGCGGAATATTGTTGAGAAATAAGAATTCGCGTTTGACCTCCCCCAGAGCTTTCTGCGGCTCTCCCTCCCTCCTCAACTCTCTCAACTCTACTCCCTCCCTTACTTGGCTTATTTTTACCAGCCATGTCCGCCAAGCGTACGTCCTCGTTCTCCCCCTGCTCGCAAAGTCGCAACAGCTGACCAGATCTCTCGCCATCTCCTCGCGCCTCCCCCAACCCAACCGACTCGAACACGTACTCGACCCACCTCCAGCCATCCGCGAATACGACGCCAAGCTCCTCCTGGCACACCACCTTGCCCACGCTCCTCAATTCGGTACCGTCTGCACCGTCAGGCCCGGGTACACGGCCCCCGACACTCGTGTCGCTCAGGTGAGTTCTCCTTGCCTCGTTTGGGACTCTGTTCGGTTGGTGCGGGCGCCTTGCTGGAGTGTGCTTGGAGTGAGATGCTAGCTGAAGAGGAGCAAGAGGCGAGCTCGGCGTCGGTACCAGAGCGTCGGCTGAGTCGGTTAGAGTTGAGGAGGGAGGCTGGTGACTCCCCGGCGTCGTTCAGCTGCCATCTTGCTGCCCTGGCAACTCCTCCCCCTCCTCTCTTAGCCCTCCTTAGCCGTAGCACTCCTGCACTCTCTCTTCCTATCGAATCTCCCAACTTGCCCTCGATCAACCTTCGACCGCACGGGCCACTCTCGACTTCCCCAACCAGTTTCCAATCGAGATGCTGACTTCAACTCTACTCTACAGGTCGCGTTCGACCCTGCTACGGGTGCTCTTACTCCCGACTCGGCTCTCCCCGCCTGGGTCTTCACCGACAAGCTCGTCGTCAAGCCTGATCAGCTCATCAAGCGTCGTGGCAAGGCTGGACTCCTGTGCGTCCTTTCCCTCCCCTCCCTGCGCGCAGCTACTGACGCCTTGCTTGCAGTCTCTTGAACAAGAGCTGGGCAGAAGGCAAGGCCTGGATCAAGGAGCGCGCAGGCAAGCAAGTCCAGGTTCGTCCTCGTCGTCTCTCTCTCCCCGTCCGACCGCGGCTGACGGACGCGTTCTCCCAGGTCGAGAAGACCACTGGCACTCTCACCCACTTCATCATCGAGCCCTTCCTCCCCCACCCTTCTGATGCCGAGTTCTACATTTGCGTCAACTCTGTCCGAGAGGGCGACATGATCCTCTTCACGCACGAGGGAGGAGTAGAGGTCGGCGACGTCGACGCCAAGGCGCTCACGCTCCTGGTCCCCGTCGGCGGCGAGCTTCCCGACCGCGAGACGATCAAGAAGGACCTCCTCAAGGACGTTTCTGGCGACGAGCGCAAGGAGGCTCTCGTCGACTTCATCAGTCGTCTCTATTCCGTCTACGTCGAGCTCCACTTTGCCTACCTCGAGATCAACCCCCTCGTCGCTGTCGAGGTCAACGGCAAGACTGAGATCTTCTACCTCGACATGGCCGCCAAGCTCGATCAGGTGCGTTCCCTTTCGTTCGTTTCCACGAGATGCACCAGACTGATACCAGCTCCTTGCAGACTGCCGAGTTCATCGTCGGTCCCAAGTGGGCCATCGCGCGCGACCCCTCCATCTTCAACCCCGCCACCGCCCTTCCTTCCAACGGCAAGATTCTCGCCGACCGCGGACCTCCCATGGTCTGGCCTCCGCCGTTCGTCCCATCGCTCCTTCCTCGAGCGAGCTCAAGCTGACGCTCGCCCTCGCAGTTTCGGACGCGACCTCACCAAGGAGGAGGCGTACATTGCTCGATTGGATTCGTCGACGGGAGCTAGTCTCAAGCTTACGGTCCTCAACGCCGAGGGACGCGTTTGGACCATGGTTGCTGGTGGAGGAGCTTCGGTCGTCTACTCGTGCGTTCAGTTCCTTGCTTGCCTATTTCGTCGCAGCAGCTAATTCGAGTTCGACTGCAGCGACGCGATCGCCGCACACGGATTCGCTCACGAGCTCGCCAACTACGGAGAGTACTCTGGAGCTCCCACCCAGAACCAGACGTACGAGTACGCCAAGACCATCCGTTCGTCCTCTCCTCCCTCCCTCTCGCCCCTCTCCCACTAACCCCCGCTCCTCGCTCAGTCGACCTCATGACCCGTGGCGCCGCCAACCCTCAGGGCAAGCTCCTCATCATCGGTGGAGGTATCGCCAACTTCACCAACGTCGCTGCGACCTTCAAGGGCATCATCCAGGCGCTCAAGGAGTACCAGCACAAGCTCCAGGAGCACAAGGTTCGCATCTTTGTTCGTCGCGGAGGACCCAACTACCAGGAGGGACTCAAGGCCATGCGCCTCCTCGGTGAGACTCTCGGCGTCGAAATCCAAGTGTGCGTTCCCCCTTCCTTCCTCGTCGTTCGCAACAGCTGCTGATGCGTTCTACACCTTCTCCAGCTTCGGCCCCGAGTCGCACATCACCAACATCGTCCCCCTCGCCCTCGGCATCACCAAGGCCGCTCCCTCCCTCTCCGCCCCCACCGCCGTCCTCGGCAACCTCACCCCCGTCGCTCCCTCCTCCCCCGTCGGTGGCAACATTCCCCTCCCCGCCGCTCCCGTCGCCGCCGCTCCCGCCGGTCGCGAGACGGCTCAGGACCGCATCATCTCGTTCGAGGCGTCCAAGGGCGAGTCCGAGCGTCCTTGGTACCGTCCTTTCGACGCTACGACGCGTTCCCTCGTCTACGGTCTTCAGCCTCGCGCGATCCAGGGCATGCTCGACTTCGACTTTGCGTGCGGACGCGAGACGCCCTCGGTCGCTGCGATGATCTACCCTTTCGGAGGACACCACGTTCAGAAGTTCTACTGGGGTACCAAGGAGACGCTCCTCCCCGTTTACACTTCGATGGCGGACGCGGTCAAGAAGTGCCCCGACGCTGATGTCGTCGTCAACTTTGCGTCGTCGAGGTCCGTCTACGCCAGTACGCTCGAGTGCCTCGAGTTCCCCTCGATCAAGGCGATCGCGCTCATCGCTGAGGGAGTCCCCGAGAGGCACGCGCGCGAGATCCTTTGGGCGGCCAAGAGGAAGAACGTCATGATCATTGGACCTGCGACCGTCGGTGGCATCAAGCCTGGGTGCTTTAGGATCGGAAACACTGGCGGGTACGTTCTTTGCTTTCTCGCTTGGGGGAGGATGGGGAGCTGACGAGTGAGGGCACGCGCAGAATGATGGACAACATCCTCGCGTCCAAGCTCTTCCGCGCTGGATCGGTCGCCTACGTCTCCAAGTCGGGAGGAATGTCGAACGAGCTCAACAACATCCTTTCGCTCAGTGCGTCCCTCCCGCTCTCGCTTTCTTCGTCGAGGGCAGCTAGCTAACGTCGTCGTCTGCGCGCAGCGACCAACGGTACCTACGAGGGAATCGCCATCGGAGGAGATCGCTACCCCGGTACCTCGTTCATCGACCACCTCCTTCGCTACGAGGCCGACCCCAACGTCAAGATGCTCGTCCTCCTCGGAGAGGTTGGCGGAATCGAGGAGTACAGGGTCATCGACGCCGTCAAGAGCGGAGCGATCAAGAAGCCCATCGTCGCCTGGTCGATCGGAACGTGCGCCAAGATGTTCACGACCGACGTCCAGTTCGGTCACGCCGGTTCCATGGCCAACTCGGATCTCGAGACCGCTGAGGCCAAGAACAACGCCATGCGCGCCGCTGGCTTCATCGTTCCTCCCACGTTCGAGGACCTCCCCGACGTCCTCAAGGCGACTTACGAGAAGCTCGTCGCTGCTGGCGAGATTGTCGTCAAGGCCGAGGTTGCGCCTCCTCAGATCCCCATCGACTACAAGTGGGCTCAGGAGCTCGGCATGGTTCGCAAGCCCGCCGCCTTCATCTCGTGCGTTCCTTCACCTTTTGCGTCGCTGGGACTGGGGCTGATGAGATTGCGACAGTACCATCTCGGACGAGCGTGGTCAGGAGCTCCTCTATGCTGGTATGCGCATCTCGGACGTCTTCAAGGAGGACATTGGAATCGGTGGAGTCGTCTCGCTCCTTTGGTTCAAGAGGCGTCTTCCCGCCTACGCCTGCAAGTTCCTCGAGATGGTTCTCATGCTTACCGCCGACCACGTACGTCCCTTTCCTCCACTCCTCCTTCGTTCCTCGCTCACACCGTTGTGCGCGCAGGGACCCGCCGTCTCCGGAGCGATGACGACCGTCATCACTACTCGCGCTGGAAAGGACCTCGTCTCCTCCCTCTGCGCTGGTCTCCTCACCATCGGTGATCGCTTCGGTGGAGCCCTTGATGGAGCCGCTGCCGAGTTCACTCGCGCGCGCGATCTTGGACTCACTCCTCGCGAGTTTGTCGACACGATGCGCAAGGCCAACAAGCTCAGTGCGTCCCTTTCTTCCTTCTTTCGCTTCGGAGCTGGACTGACGGTGTTTTCGCAGTCCCTGGTATTGGACACAAGATCAAGAGCAAGACGAACCCCGATCTTCGCGTCGAGCTCGTCAAGGCGTTCGCCAAGAAGGAGTTCCCCAACACTTCTTTCCTCGACTACGCTCTCGCTGTTGAGGAGGTCACTTCGGCCAAGAAGGATACTCTGATCCTCAACGTCGATGGTACCAGTGCGTTCCCTTTCCCCTTCGCCCTGTCGCTCGCCCGCTGACGATTAGGAATCAGTCGCGGTCTGCTTCTGCGATCTCCTCAGGTACTCGGGAGCGTTCACGGCTGACGAGGCGGAGGAGTACATGAAGGTGCGTTTTTTGTCGTTGCGACTGGGTTGGGGAAGAAGCTGATCGTCGGTTGGGCTGGCGCAGATTGGTACCCTCAACGGACTCTTTGTCCTCGGTCGCTCGATTGGATTCATTGGTCACTTCCTCGACCAGAAGCGCCTCAAGCAGGGCCTCTACCGCCACCCTGCGGACGACATTTTGTACGTCTACTATTCTTTCCCGTTGGAGAAGAACGGGAGCTAACGAACTTTGTCCTTCGCAGCCTCGACCTTCCCTCGAACCGCGTCCTCGTCACCGAGCGCCAGTGAACCTCCGCCGCATCCCCTCCCTCGTACCATCCCCTCCTCCTTCTTTCTCTCACCATCAGTGTTTCCCCTCTTTAGTACCTCGTCGTCGTGCTTCCTCCCCCGGGGGAGTGCGTCAAGAAATAGAATCTCCTCGCAAGCGATTGTTCTCATTCCGTTCTTGGGCTCGATGTGCGAAGGGAGAGAGAGAGCGACGACCAAGCGTTGGTCGCGACTTCCACCTAGGAGAGAAGGGGGAGGAGGGGAGGAGGGAGAACGAAGACAACAGCGCTCGGGCCTGCACTGGACAGCGTCTACGCTTGCCCAGTCGTCCGGTGGGGCTTCTCAGGCTTGTTGTCGGTGGACCAGCTGTGGAGTGGGCAGGGAACACGCCCTTCCTACTCCAGCTTCGCCAGCCAGCCAGCGAATGTGTTTAATTAAAAGGCGTGGCGCGTGTTCGCGTGTGCTCCCTCCTCCTCCGTCTCCTCTGCTTCCCGAGACTCGATGGACGAGTACAAAGCGGACGGAGAGTTTGATCACGCACGCGGTGACTGCCCTCACTTCGACCGGGAACCTCACAAGCGATGCACACGGAAGGGCTGCGTCAGCATGCAAGTTCTCCACTGACCGTTTCGAGGGCTGAAAGCTGACTTGCCCCCCCCGTCAGATGCCTTGGAACGGACGGACGACAAGTGCTTCGCTGTGGGCGCTGTCGGATAGCCACCTATTGCAGCAAGGAGGCACGCTCTTCTTCTCCACCCAATTCGGGCTCGACCTGACCTTGGATCGCAGTGCCAGGTCGGAGCTTGGAAGGTTTATCGACCCTTCTGCAAAATCCGCCAAGAGGCTCAAGCTCGCCTCGATAAGATCTCCTTCTCCAAGCCGCTCACCAGGATCGTTCGGGAGGACTTTCGCGGCCTCCGTTTGGCGCCGCTCTTCCACGAAAAGGTCTGCCTGGCGCTTCGTTCAGCACTCCGCCTTGGTCGTCCGGATTGGCTCTCCGACACCCACGTCCTTCGCCTCGAGTTTGAGCACGACGCAACCTGACCTCCCTCCCCCGCCTGGCGCCGCTTCAAGTTCAAGAATGCCATGGTCGACAGCATCGTACGGCTCAACGAGTCGGTACGGGGTACGGTCAACGAGGGGCGCTTTGACGACCTCACTCCGGAGGGCTGGGCGAAGCTCGTCGCGTTGTCAAACACCAAGGTTCCGCCCGGGGCGTTCAAGACGACGTTGTTGTGGGACATCAGCTACAAAGCGGATGGGAGATCCACCACGCTCGCCAACTCGAGCCTGACGTTCACGTCTCCCGACATCATCGGTCCGGAGATGTACGAGGACATGCAGTACACCTCCGCCGCGCAAATACGACCCAACCCTCATTGGCTATCAGCTCTTCGCTCCCACCTCGAAACCGAACCCAAAAAGACCGACTGGACTACCTGGGTCGTCAGCGACCTGATCGCAAGCGAGGGCGGCAAGCGAGCTGCCGTAATCCTTTCGAGACAAACTGGAGCTCCCAGTGCGTCCCTTTTCGCTTTCAGTCGTTGCTGCACCCGCTGATTCTCCTCAAGACATGGTGCAGCACATCAAATCATGGCTCAAGATGTGCGCGGCGGCGCCGCCCTATCCGTCACGCGCGCGCGCTGGGCCGTAGTTGGGAGTGGGAGTGGGAGGGAAGCTGGCGTGGAATGCAAGCGTTTGGTGGATTGGGTAGTTGACTTCGTGATCTGGCAGGCGCCAGAAGAGCGAGCGCCGTTGCGAGAGGGACTTGAAGCTTCTTGCTACCGAGCTGCCTTGCAAGAATCGCGCCACCGCTTTTCGGCCACTCTCAGTGCTCTCGGGTCGAACCAGGGAGGAATTTTTGAGACTGCCACAGGATTCCCTTCCATCCTTCACCCCCGTAAAGCCATCCCTCCCGAGTTCCTGCGCTCTCGGCGCCCCTCCCATCTACCCTCCGAAATAGCTGGTCGGTGGACCCTTGGCGCAGACCTTGAGCCATTCGGCGCGTTCCCCAGCTGTTCCTCCATGCCGTTAGCACGTCACGCATCCATGAAGGAGCGAAACCACGCACGAGTCCAACGAGGATCCTTCGCAAGCAGTTCTCCAGCCTTGACCCCGCCTTCGGTGCAGATGAGGTCGAGAATGTCGCACAACACCCACAGGTCGACTTTAGCATCGAACTCAATGTTGGATCGGAAGCAGCGACGCCGGTTCGGGTTGAGGCGTCGTTCCGGAGCGGGCATGAACTCTTCGTAAAGCTCCCTCGCGATCCAGAGAGGAATGGCCAGCCCAAAAGCCTTCGCGCGCGCGCTCCCGCCTTCGTCGAACCAAATCTCCAAAAGGAACGGTCGTCCTGAAAGCGCTAGGAGGGCACGGCCTCCCTCCCAAGAGCTTCTCCCAACCTTCCGGCGTGAGATGGTCGTACATCCCCTCTTGCGGAGTTCCTCGCATGGCGGCGATGCGCACAGCGATGCTCTCGACCTTGGCGTCCTGGAAAAGAAAGCGCTTGCGGAGGTTGGACGTGGGCTGCGAGGGATCGTGGCGGAATTCAAGGCGGAGGACGTGCGTCGCAAGGAGCGAGTCCGAATGGCCGATGCAAAGAGCGGAGCGAAGGGCGACCTTGACTTCGCCCTCGATGAGGAGGTGGGACCGCTCGGCTTCCCTGAACAACGCGGTCGGGAGAGGTTCCGTCGTAGCGGCGGCCTCACGAGCGAGCAGCTCGCGCCTCGACTTGCAGATGGCTCAGTGCTGACTCCAGGAGCTCCTCTGGCACTGTGTCGGTGGAAAGTTTAGCTCCCGGTCTCTGAACCAGTTCGGATGCCGCACCTTCTCGCTGCAGTACTTGCTCGTGCGACAGCCTGCGCATAGCAGCGCCTTGAGGTCCGTTCCAGGTCCGACGCACTTGTGCCAGCCCTGGAGAACGGGGTCAGCTCGCCCCCCAAAGCTCCACCAGCTACGACCTTTGTTTACTACGCACCTGGCAGATGAGGTGACGAACCGCGTGCGTGCACTGACCGAAGCTAAGCGAGTTGAGCGGGTTGTCGGGGAATTCTGCTCCACCAGGCGTCAGTTTAGATCCTGTGCGCTGAGCAGGAGAGCTCACCCATAGTCGTGCGAGAGGTTTTGTTCGAGAGCGAGTCGAGAGGGAGGGGAATAAAGAGGAACGAAGACCATCGCCGCCGATTTCCTCGGACCCCCGCCAGCCCTCCCTCCACCCAATCCACCTTCGCATTTTCTCTCGCCCCGATCGTGCGCTCTTAGAAGACGCCTTCTTCGAGCTGTGATCCTTGCGTTGTCACTCCCGCCTCGACAGCCGAGCCCCAAGAACGGAACGAGAACAATCGCTTGCGAGGAGATTCTATTTCTTGACGCACTTCCCCGGGGAAGGAAGCACGACGACGAGGTACTAAAGAGGGGAAACACTGATGGTGGGAGAAATAATAAGGAGGGGATGGTACGAGGGAGGGGATGCGGCGGAGGTTCACTGGCGCTCGGTGACGAGGACGCGGTTCGAGGGAAGGTCGAGGCTGCGAAGGAAGAAGTTCGTTAGCTTCCGTTCTTCTTCAACTGGAAAGGATAGTAGACGTGCAAGATGTCGTCTGCTGGGTGGCGGTAGAGGCCCTGCTTGAGGCGCTTCTGGTCGAGGAAGTGACCGATGAATCGATTCGAGCGACCGAGGACAAAGAGTCCCTCCGCAGTAACGACGCACGTACTCCTCCACCTCGTTGACCGTGATCGCTCCAGAAGACTTGAGGAGATCGCAGCAGCTGTTCCAAAAGGTCGTCAGCACGTACAGCGAGCGCAAAGAGCAGGGAACGTACCGGTCATGTTGAGGATGAGGCGTCCTTCCAGCCTTCGCAAACAACGAGTCCCCATCTTGGCTCGGTGTTTTCCTCCGAGCTTAAGGTGGTGAAGCAAGCGAAGCTAGAAGAAGCGACAAAGCAGAGGGATGCGGACGCAGAGGAGGCGCACGGCGTGCAGTAGGTCCGAAACGAGCAGCTCGGGCAAGCAGCGAGACGCAGATGAGTTGGTAGCGCTTGGTGCTGGCGCCAGGATTACCAGGATCGCGCCGCTTGTCCAGCCATCTGCATTCCGCAACTTCCATCAGCTCAACTCCTCCCTCAGCGAACTCCGCACTCACCATCTCACGCAAATCCCCACGTCCAAGTGCCTCCTCCGTGCAGTACTCCTTCTTCCAGCACCAACGATCTACAATCAGGTAGCGAGCTTAGCTGGTGGGCGAGGTGGGATCGAGGGAGAAGGGTGGGATCGCGGGAGGGGAGGCGGAGGAGAGGGAGGAACGAGAGACGTACTCCTGGAGCGATCCTGCTGGCAGCTCGCGCACGCAGCGAACCCGCAGATAAAGCAACAAATGAGTCCTCGCTGGTTCTGGCTCTCGCAGCTCGAGCACTTTTCCGCGCGCGCGTTCCGCTTGTGCTCTGGACGGGCCGGCTCGACGAACGCTTCGACCAGGCGAGCCTTTTCCGACTCCAGCCAGGGTCGGAGAGGGCGGCTTTTGTTCGCGAGACTTTTGAAGAAGGAGGCGAGCTCGGCATTCTGAACGAGCGAGAGCGGGTTAGATCGTTGAGAGGACAGCGGGGGGAGAGAGGCGCACCTTGTCGCGTTCTTTGGAAGGAGATTCAATTTTGAGTCGACGTGAGGGCCGGCGGAAGAGGGGAGGTCGACTCGAGAGCGATCGCGGGTCCCCCTCTGTCCTCAAAGCTCCCAAGTATGGGGATAGATTCAGCAGGACTTGATCAAGGCGGGCGGGGCGCGTCGACGTCCCGGCGAGTCGTAGGAGAGGGCGAGCGTCGCCTGGCTGGAGAAGCGATTCCTCCCTCTCCTTCGAGCAGATTCAAACCTCGCTCGCACAGCACTTTTATGAGAAGCTCAGCTCGTTCGTTGCTCCAGGTCAACGCAAAAGCAGAGCCCAAGACGAAAGACCACCTTCGACACGTGAAGACGAGCAGTCGACGCGCCCCTCTTGGACTTGCACCGCTAAAGACGTTCAGCTCAACTCGCCCAAGCACAGACGACCACCGCACTACCTCCCCGCGGCGAGCTCTCTCAGCCCTTTCAAGACGTCAGCTCGCCTCGAACCAACCCGCCCGCACCATCGGAGGAAGAGCGCGCACACCTCGCCAAGCAGTGCCCTCGCAACCGCAACTCTCCCAGCTCAGCCCCCAGCCCCTCGCCATCCCCTCCACCCCGCCATCGACCAGCCAATCCCCTCGCGCGACAATCCACCCAGTCGCAGCTCCCCCAACCCCTCCCTCCCATCTCAGGCACGACTCGCCTCTCTTTCGATAGGACCTTTCTGCCGCACCACACGCCTTTGCACCACACGGGCTTGATCTGCTTCCTTCCTCACGGGCGGCGGGGACAAGCAATTTCGTTGGGGGCGACTTTGCGGAGCCTGGTGGAGGTGAGCGCCTTCTAGTGGGACTGCTCGTTGACTTTGATGGGCGGAGGACGCGTTCTGAGAAGATCGAGGAACGCGGGGCGTGGCCGCTGCTGCTGGGCTGCTCACCGAACTCAACTCAACCCAAAAAAAAAAAAACGGGAGACGCGGCGGACGGATGGGACGGAGGACAAGGGATCGGTGGACAGAACGCACTTCGGCCGTCGGCCTGGCCCAGCTGGCTCCCCCGCAGGCTCGCTGGGAGCTGTAGGGACTGGGTGAGAGGCTTGCTGTGGAGCCTGTGGTGGGACCTGCGCTCGTTGGGAGGTCGCTCCTGCTCCTCCTCTCGCACCCCCTCCTCTGCTCAACTCCGGGGATCGACCTTTTCAAGGTTGCCGAGGACAAGATGACTAATCGAACCCCAACCATTTCTCGAGCGTCGATTCGATCCCTGTCCTGATTCTTCCGCCGCCTCCTCCTCTGTCTTCAACCCTCAGGAAGATCCTTTCTTCTTTCTCCAGCACCCATCACCCTTCACGACGTCCTCGCAAGGCACCCCAGCGACCCTCGAATAAACTCTCCGTCGCCGCCTTTCCCAACGTCGCAAGCTACTCTGCAAGAGATGGCCTCTCCCGCAGCCCTCAGTTCGGCTCTCGCCACTGCCCTCCCTCACTCGACCGGTCCTGCTGCGTCCACTCCCCCTCGCACCGGCAAGACGACTCCCCTTCGCATGCGCCACCCCGACTACACCCAGACCGACAACCCCCTCGAATCGGAATCGGACGACAACGCCTACGATTCCGACGGCGAGACGACCGCCGTCGACGATCTGGCCGACGACAACTACGTTCGCAAGGTCCTAGCCAAGGAACGTCCCCTCCCTCCCATCACCCTCAAGAACCTACACAAGGAGATCAACGTCATCTCGACCCTCGCCCTCACCATTGTCCCCGCTCTCGCCTTCTACGGCGCGCTCAACGTCGAGGTTAGGTGGCAGACGATGGTCTGGTGTGTCCTCTAGTGAGTCCCTTCTTCGCATTGACCGAGGCTTGCCTCCTTCGTTTGCGAATTCGATCCCGAGAGCTTTGAGCTGACGGTCTTCCCCCCCACAGCTACTTCTTCACCGGTCTCGGTCCGCTCCTTTCTCTCCCCCCATTCCGAACCCTCGCTAACCTCCCATTTTCGCAGGCATCACCGCTGGCTACCATCGCCTGTGGTCTCACCGCTCCTACACCGCATCCCTCCCCCTCCAATACTTCCTCGCCCTCGGTGGCTCCGGCGCCGTCGAAGGTTCCATCAAGTGGTGGTCTCGCGGCCACCGCGCTCACCACCGCTACACCGACACCGATCTCGACCCCTACTCGGCGCACAAGGGACTCCTTTGGTCGCACGTCGGCTGGATGATCCTAAAGCCCCGTCGCAAGCCTGGAGTCGCGGACGTCAGCGATCTAAGCAAGAACGAGGTCGTCAAGTGGCAGCACCGCTGGTACCTGCCTCTGATCATCACGATGGGATTCATCTTCCCCATGGCGGTCGCGGGACTTGGTTGGGGAGACTGGAAGGGCGGGTTCTACTTTGCTGGAGCCGCGCGCTTGATGTTTGTTCACCACGTGCGTTCCTCTCGCTTTTGCTCTCGCTATTCGAGGTACTGACGATCTCCTCCGCGCAGTCGACCTTCTGCGTCAACTCGCTCGCCCACTGGCTCGGAGAGACTCCTTTCGACGACAAGCACACCCCCAAGGACCACTTCATCACCGCGCTCGTCACCGTCGGCGAGGGTTACCACAACTTCGTGCGTTCCTCTCCCTCCCGTTCCCCATCGCCGATCCTGACTTTTTCTCCCCAACGCAGCACCACGAGTTCCCCTCCGACTTCCGCAACGCCATCAAGTGGTACCAGTACGATCCTACCAGTGCGTTTTCTCTCCCTTCCTCGATCCCTCGGCGCAAAACTGACGCCTCCCCTTTTTCGCAGAGTGGTTCATCTTCAGCGCCTACCTCCTCGGCTTCGCGACTCAGCTCAAGACGTTCCCCGACAACGAGATCAAGAAGGGACAGTACGCCATGACGCTCAAGAAGGTCCAGCGACAAGGAAAGTCGATCGAGTGGCCTTCGACCTCGAACAACCTCCCCGTCCTCACCTGGGATGAATGTGCGTTCCTCTCCGTCCCTTCTTCCTCCGAACCCGGAACTGACGAACCCACTCTTTCGCAGTCCAAGAAGCTTCCAAGACCCGCGACCTCGTCGTCATCTCTGGCTTCATCCACGACGTCTCGACCTTTATGGACGAGCACCCCGGAGGAAAGGCGTTCGTCAAGACTCGCCTCGGCAAGGATGCGACGACCGCTTTCTACGGAGGAGTCTACGATCACTCGAACGCCGCTGGAGCCGTTCTCTCCATGCTCCGCGTCGGATGCATCGAAGGTGGCTGTACGTTCTTCTCTCTCCCTCCTCAGTCGGAACGAAAACTGACGTTCGCTCCCTCCCTCAGACGAAGTCGAGTCGCTCAAGAAGTACTCCGAGGTCATCAACAGCCTCCTCATCTCGGGCGGAGAGGGAGTCGCGGGCAAGAGTGCCGATCTCAGCGCGACGGGCAAGGCCAAGGCGATGGTCGTCATCAAGGGCGAGTCGGAGAACAAGGGCAAGCCTCTCGTCAACCCCGAGTACGCGCCCAAGTTCGACAACCTCATCGTCGTCGGTGGGCTGTAGGGGAGCGAGGACCTTCTTAGATTTAGATTCCCTTCCGTTTTTGTTAGCACCCTTTGCATAGTTGGAGATCTTTACATTTGTAGCTGTAGATGCCCTCTCCCCCTCTTTTTGACGAATCACGATTTCCCTGCCCAATCTTGCGACCTAGAGAGAGCTGCGAGAGAGAGGGAACGAGGACTTGACGCGATTTCGGTCGCGACTACAGCTCTTTCTCCGCCACAGCACGATGTCAACTCCCGTCGACCTCTCCACTCCTGTAAGCACCTCCTGCGCTCCTCCAACTCCCTCAAGCTCATCTCCAACGTGCAGTGGGACGTCACGCCCGCGACTAAAGCGACGTTTTGGGCGCGCCACAAAGCAGGCCTCTCCACCTCCTCCGAGCGCGACAAGATGACGGACCTCATGAACGCCATGCTCAGTGCTTTTGACGGGCCCCAAGCTGCGGGTGGTTCAGCCCCGAAGAAGGCTGCCGCGAAGGAGGAGGAGGAGGAGGAGGACGAGATGAAGAGTACGATTCGGACGAGGTGCAGAGCTGTGCAGGCTGTGGGGAGGGAGGAGAGGATTATGGGGAGATGGTGGGGTGCGAGGAGTGCGGGTACGTCGTGTGCGAGGATTGTTCGTGCCATCATAGTCGAGGTGAGTCGCGTCGGCGCGTCCTTCCTTCCCTCTCTCGAGCTGATCCCCGCGACAGGGACTTGCTATTGCCCCACCAGCAACTTGGCACACCATATTGCGAGATGGAGCCGGCGTGGTATTATGCGGATGGCAAGACGGGCAGTTCGTTTCGAGGAGACAGGCATCCAGATCAAGACGAACGGCCGCGCGGGGATTTCGAGGCGAAGGAGAGGAAGTGCAAGAAATGTGGGAGTATGGAGCTGTGCTTGAAGAAGCAGTTCTGCAAATGAGCGGCGGGGAGCGTGGAGGAGGGGATTTGAGGGTGCTTGGGAGGATGAGCGAGGTACGTTCTTGCGCTGGTTGCTCCGCGCGACGACGAGCTGGTCCCTTCTTGCTTAGCAGGCCTTGCTGTTCTTTGCCAAATACAGCATTGTTAACGAAGCTGAGCAAGAGACGTGGACTCGAGCTCGGAGCGACCGTCGAGTGCTTGCTTCGCAAGGACTCGAATCTCTCGATCAGTGCGAATCTTTGCTTACGGTCCAGGGCGTCCTTCAAAGCCGGAGCAGACCTTCTTATCTCGCTGGTCTTTGTGCTTGTCGATGGGCTGTCAGGATCACCATGGGGACTGGGGGAGAGAGAGAGAGAGACTCCGGAGCCCTCGAATCTGGGGAATTCGCCACTCTCGACGCTGACGGTCTCGCTAAATCCTCTTTCTTGCGGAATCTCCAAGCCTCTTGAATCCTCTTTTGCAAATGGTTCCAGCCAACTCACGCTCGAGCGTTGCCCTTTTTCAGCCAGAGCTTTTGGAGCAGCGTTCCCTGAGACATCTCGATCGTCTCAGGCTGGCGTCTGGCACGCGTCTTTCGCCCTCTTCCCCTCTCGTAGCTGCTGCCCTCGGAGGCAGGAGAGGACAGGATGCCGCCCTCTCCCTTCTCCTGGGTCACCAGGGCCTCGAGTGACTTCTGGCGCTCGCGGAACCAGCCGTTCCTCGTCGCCCTCCTCCTCTTCAACTCCATCATCCTCCTCCACCATCACCTCGCCGCCAGCTCTCCCACTCCCTCCAGCAGCCGCATCGCATTCAGTAACACCAGTATCAGCTCTAATCCCGCGACCGCCTCGTGCGAGGTGTGCATCGCTACGCCGGACGACCCCCTGTGTGCCGAGTATGGGAGCACCAACGTTCGCCTCTCGAGGGCGTATCAAGGATCGGGGTACCGCGTGAGGAGGTTTCTGGAGAAGGCGATGCGAGGGGAGGAGGTGCGGATAGGCGTGATTGGAGCTTCCGTATCGCTGGGGCATGGGTTGAATGGGGCGCCAACCTGGCACGCTGTCTTCCTTGCGGGGTTCAAGGCGATGTTCCCTCTGGCGAAAATCTATGATGGTTCAGCTGCGGCGATGGATAGTGCGCTCGGTCTCGCTTCGGAGCTTGCAAGGGGGGGGGGGGGGGCGAGCTGATCTCTGAACTTCCGCAGGCGAGTTCTACTCCTTCTGCTCTGGGACCATGCTTCCCCTGGATCTGGATCTATATCTTATTGAGCTGGTGCGTTTTCTCTTACTCCGATATGTTACCTTCCGCTCTAACATCGCACCCCGCAGGATATCAATAACGAAAGGTCAGGCACATTCACCAGCTCCTTGCGAACAGCGTGCTCATTCCTCGCCTTGCTTCAGTCCATTCGACTCCAAGGTCGACAACACGCTCTTCGGCGACGCTTCTGTCCCTCCAGGAGACATCACGGATGACAAGTTCGTCTTCCAGAACCGCGTCGCAGCTCAGCCACTCACAATCGTCTTCTTTCGCAGCGCCTTCTACACCATGCAAGCCGACGACGCCCTCTTCCGCTCCCTTTTGAACCTTCCTCAAGCGCCAGCAGTCATACGAGTCTCCACGTTTGCGCTCTCGTTCTCGGAACTCGCGCGAGGGTTCGCTTCAAGTTTGTGCGCTATTCTTCCCGCTCGCCGAGAACGACGCTGACGTCTTTGCTCAGGATTCTTTCGCAGCACTTTGACGTCCCCATCGTGACGATTCGCAACTTTCTGCTTCCTCATCTCCTCATCCACCGGAACGAAACCGTCGGGTTCTTTGCTACGAATCCCTGGGGAGGACCGGACCTGGTGCGTCTCTTCGTGTCGCTGGTTGCATGAGGTGGAGCTGATTCTAGACTGCAGCGTCACATTGGTGTTCCATCGCATAAAGCCCTCGGCGACATGCTTACGCTGTACATGCGCGAGCAGGCGTGCGAAGCCAAACGACGAAAGAGCGTTCCGCCTCTATTGCGAAGCGGGATCTGGCCAGAGGAGGATATCCTCCGGACGACACCGAACGTTTACGTCTGGGACAAGGTGCGTCTTCTCGCGAGCTTCGTTCGCTAGCTCCTGACCCCCTCCCCGCAGTTTATCGGCGCGACCCCTCCCCCACTCCTCACTCCCTCTTGCAACTTCACCATCTCCCAAACGCACCCTCTCCTCCCTCTCTTCCCCCAAACTTCACCATCGTGGACTCTCCTCCGATGGAACGACAAGGTCGCATGGCAGACGACGGAAATCGGCGCCGTCATCTCGTTCGAATTCACGGGGACGCGAGTAGCGATGTTCGTTTGGTCTGGGACGGGAACAGGGCTGGAAGAAAAGCCGGGAAGTGCCGCGTGTTGGATTGGAGGGAATTTCGCGGCTGCGATGGTGGTGGATTCGTTCGAGGCGGGTGGGGTGGGGAGACCTTTGTGAGTCGAGTTTCTCGGGAGCGAGGTTGGTGATTCGCTGACTTTGCGGTCTTGTGAACAGGATGAATGAGATTGCAGCGGATTTACCTCATGGGAACTAGTGCGTCGCTCTCTTCGTTCGCTGGCGTTCGTGGACTGACCGAGTCTTTTCAGTATCGTGACCTGCCAGATCATGTCGCAGACGTCTAGCAGGGGGACCGATTTTCGAATAATGGGGATTGCAGCGCAATAGAGCCTCTCTGAGCGGATCCTGTGTGCGTCGAGGAGAAGTCGAGAGTCTCCTTGACCAAGGAGAGAGGAGAGAGGGTGGACGAGGTTTCTTGGTGCAGTCTCCTTGCCTCCCTGTGCTTCGAAAGCGACATTCGTATTTTTCTGCTGTACTCTTGTGGCCCCTTAAGATCTTGAGAGCAGGAATCGACAATCTTTTGCGCTTGGGGACGACGCGACGCGCGCGACCAAGTGATGAGGCAGTGTTCAGCGGCGACTCCTCCTTGTCCTCCTCCACAACTGCTCCTCACAACTTGCACGATGGCAGAGCTCCCAGCTACCTCTCTCCCGGTGTGTCCTCACCTCGTCCACCAGCCCCTCCTCGCGCGCTGACGCGTCTCCAACCTTTCTCAGTGGGGCGACCCAGCGCTCGAGGCCGCCTTCTTCCTCCGCGCGGCGCAAGGCAAGCTCAGTCCCGAGGAGGAGACCGCGATGCAAAACATGGTTGATGGCCTCATCAACTCGAAAGCGCCGAAGAGCGGGAAGGGCGCGTCGGCGGAGTGCGTGCGAGCATGGCTGTGGGTCGAAGGAGGAGAGCTTCTGCACGTCGTGCGGATGCAAGGAGGAGCTCGAGACGTGCGCTGAGTGCGGATTCATGGCGTGCGAGAGCTGTCGCGTTCACTACACTCGAGGTGAGTCGACTGCTCCTTCCATTCCTTTCCGACCCCGAGTTCCTTCTCCCAGAGAGCTGACGGCTCCGACTGCTCCACAGGAACCTGCTACTGCCCCAACGGGAACTTTGGAACGCCGTGCTGCAAGATGGAGCCCGCCTGGTACCACGTCGAAGGCGGAACGGGGACCAAGTACCGCGGCGACAGGCACCCCGTGTCCGCGTGCGACGAGCGCTACGGGACCGTCTACGATCCCAAGATCTACGAGGAGAAGGAGAGGGGGTGCAGGAACTGCGTCAAGGTCGTGCTGTGCTTCCGCAAGGAGTACTGCTGAGCTGCGAGGTGAACGTGCTTGAGGGGGAGGGTGAGGTGAGTGCTCTGTGGCTTTGCTCAAGAGAAAGCGAGGTTGACTTTGCTCGCAGGCTGGCTGGACCACCCACATCGCGAGCGATTCGAGGAGGAGGAGTCGGCGCGGCCTTCGCAATTGAACGCTTTCTGTCTGTTCCCTCGAGCGACTCCTGGTCTTGAGAGTCGCTAGAGGAGGAATGTTTCTGCATCAGTACGAACACGGTTTGCCTTTCTTCGTCGCTGTCAAAATTGGCGAGCTCGAGGAGGAGAGAGCAAGTCCGAGAGCACTTGTCCTCCTCCCAAACTCTCTCCACTCTCCTTCTCTTCCAGTCACCTCGGAACGCTCAGAATCACAGTGTAACGAGCATGGAGCACCTCTCTCACCTCCCTCCTCCCGTGCGTATCGACTCAGCGCGCTTGCCCAAGGCTGACGAGCGAACCTCGTCGCGCAGTGGAACACGAAGGCCTACCACGCGGCCTACGACGCTCGATCCAAAGCTGGAACTCTCCTCCCAGAAGACTACGTCAACATGAGCGCCCTCGTCGACCAGCTCCTCAACAAGAAGACGAGGCCACCTCGTCCCAAGCTCGGAGCGTGCACCGCGTGCGGAAGGCCAGACGGAGGACGGTACGATCCGCTCGATACGTGCACGCAGTGTAGATTCGTTGCGTGCGAGAGCTGCAGGTGCCACGAGGTTCGAGGTGCGTCTCTCTCTTCCCCCCCGCTCGTTCTCGCTCCTCCCAGCTAGCGGATCTCTCCGCTCGGCAGGTAACTGGTACTGCAGCAACTCGAACTTTGGAGCGCCATACTGTCGTATAACGCCCCACAGCTACAACAAGAAGGAGTGGACGGGCGAGCACTATCACGGAGACCGCCACCCTCTCGAGGACTTCAAGTCGCACAACGTCCGTTTCGACCCCAAGGTCTTCGAGGAAGCGCCTAGAAAGTGTACGGGGTGTGGGAAGGTGGAGCTGTGCATCAGGTGGGAATATCGTGGCGAGGTGATTGAGGTGGCGACGATGTTTGGAGGGGGGAGGTTCGGGTGCTGAGGAGGAGAAGGTGCGTCCCCCTCATGGCTTGGGTTGGCCAGAAGCTGATGAAGTGCATAAGATCGAACCGACATTCGCTTGCTTGCTGGGGAGGAGAGGGAGGACGTCAGGTCATCGCATTCCACAATGGACTTTTTTGACTACCTCCGCCACTCGCACCTCTCGTTCCTCCCCCCTCACTTTCGCTGCTAAGAGTGGGACGGCTCTTCCCCCTTTCTGACGAGAGAAACCAAAACCCGCTCGCAAGGACGTCGCTTGACGAAACCGCAAATCTCGCACTCCTCGCTCCCTCCCCCTCGCTCCTCGCGCTCGATCCCCTCTCTCCCTCTCTCGCAGACCAAAGCCAAGCGACAATGATGGCAGTTTATAGCCTACCCAAGCGGTTCAAGCGATACTATTCTGGTGGAGTGCGTGGAGAAGAGGGGGGTAGAAGTCGAGTGCACGATGGGGAGGATGGGTAGGAGCTACGGATGGGGGATTACTCAAGCGATGGGGGAGTAACATACTAATTCAAAGCAGCGCCACCTACGGCAAGCTCTTCCTCCCCTCGGAGCCTCTCACACTCCTCCCAATTCCATCATCCACCTCCATCGCCTCCGAGTCCTCCCCGAAACTCATCCTCGAAACTCCAACCCTGATATTCCCATCGCTCGGAAACCTAAACGCCTCCCTCCTGAACTCCTCTCCCACGCCTCCAGCATCAGGGAAGCGGAACGCACTCGCTCCGCCGTCCGAGGGGAATCGGAAGGTCGTTTCGTTCGAGAGGGGTTGGAAGGTCGAGCCGTTCGAGAGGGGTTGGAAGGCGTTCGAAGGGAACTGAAAAGAGGTTTGAGGGATCGAGTCCATTGGGTCGCAGCGGATGTCGGGGGGAGGGGAGAGGAGGGAGGAAGAGGTGAAGTGGCGTGCGGAGGGGTGCTGGATGAAGGGGTTCGAAAGGTGCTCGTGTGGGTGGAGGTGGTGAGGGAATGGATGCGGGAAAGGAGGTTTGGCGCGCGAGGAGAGAGCGGTGGGAGGGCTGATGCGGCCGGGGGCGAAGAAGGGGGGAGGAGGCTTGGTGGGGGAGATGGAGAACTGAGAGGTGCGAGAGGTGTGGGGACTGATGGACATGGCGTAGGTCGAGGAGGAGGGAGTCGAGGGACTTCGAGAGGGTTAGCGAGGACTGAGAATGAGAGAAGAGGAACGTACGGGGTGATGAACGCGCGAGAGACCTTGGCAGGTCCACGACCAAAGTTCGTCTTGAGCTCCTTCTGCTCCGTGCTGTCCGCTGCGAAAACGAGTGAGCCCAGCCCCGACTAGGACTCGGGAAAGAAAGGACGCACCGTATCGAATCTTGAGCGGCAAGCTGCTCCCAGGAAGTCGCAAGTTCTGAAGCTTCGCAATCGCCTCATCCGTCGCCGCGCGGTCTTCCAGCCTGCGCTCCACCTCGTCAGCACCTCTCCAAGACTCAAGAAAGTACGAACGCACCTCGCGAACCCAATCCCGCGCGAAGGTCCCACAGCGCGTTGTCCATCAATGACGCGATCGTCCGAGTCGCGAAGGAGGCGAACCGACTTGACGTGCAGCGGGGAGAAGAGGTTGACGAGGTCCTGCTCTTCGTACGAGGGAGGAAGCTGTAAAGGGCTTTAGCTGGGAAGAGGAAGACAGGAAGCGAGGGGAACGAACGTTGGAGAGGTAAAGGTTCGTCGATCCTGCGTCCGCGAGGCGTCGAAGCTTCATGCTGACCGAATCCTGCTCCTTTCGTCAGGTTCCTCTCCTCCATCACATAAAACACCCGAACACACCTTGGCAAAGCTCGCCTCGAACCCCATCCCATTGAGTCCTAGAATCGCCTGCTCGGCATCCTCGATCTTCGTAAACAGGATGAAGCCCACGCCCTTGCAGCCCCCGCGCTTCTTCTCGGCCGGGAGGACCTCGACACCGTACTCGTCAAACACTCCTGGCGCAGTGACTTCGTTGACGAGCGCGCGGACGGAGAGGACTGCGCCGAACCGGAGGCCGAGGTGATAGAGATCGAGGTCGCGCGTTTCTGGAGGGAGGAGGCGGACCTGCGTTCGAGGAAGTTAGTCGATGCAATGAAGGAGCAGAAAGGGCGCACGTAGACGTTCGTGGTGAGATCTGGGCTGCGAGAGGTCAGTTTTTTTCGCCCTAGCGAGAAGCGAGCGAGGACGAACTTGGTGAGAGCTGAGCTACGAACACGACGGTACCCTGGCCAGGGCGTGATGGACGGGTCGAGAGAAAAGTCTTTTCATACCCAACAATCATCAGCTCCCTCCGAACCCCCGCTCGTTCCCAAAGGACTCACTGTAGCTCCCGCCCGAGGCATTCTGAACTCCTGCCGTTGGACCCAACTCGTCGGCCCTCGACTGCCACTCCTGCCCGGGAGGAACGTAGAATCCGTTCTGCGTGCTCTGCTGAGAAGGAACGCCGGGAGAGAACGCCGCGTGCTGGTAGGGAGTTTGGGGGATGGGCGTCGGTGGGAGGTTTGGCGCAAAGAAAAGGGGCGGCGGGGAGAAGAGGTGGAATGGGGGAGGTGCCGCTGTGCTCGACGAGGGAATGAAGGGCGGCTGTTGCCAATGCGCGAAGCTTGGCGGGGACGAGTCGTTGTTCATCGCTGCTTCGACCGGCGATGGTTAGTTCCTGGAGTGGAGATGGGGCTGAGCCGAGTGCGTTGAGGTTGTTGAGGACTTTGAAGGTTGACGGGCAAAGGAAGAGCGTGAAAACTTCTCCGAAGGCATGAGGAGATCAGGCAGCGAGGCTCGCAAAGACTGCTTCCAGTGTCAGTGGGACTTGCTCGAGCAGCGTCGAGTACAGGTTCCCTGAAACGAAGCAGCTCTAGAATCCTATCGTAGTTAGGAAAGGGCGAGCAGCGCTGGAGAGCGATCCTGAGGAGGCAGCTCAGCCAGAGGGCCTGGGGTTGATGCCGCACCAGCTCAGCAGTCAGTGGTCGAGCAGAATTAAAGGCTCAGCCTGTTCTTCGAGAGCGTATCGACGGCTCCGCATCGCTCCCATCGCAGAGGCTTTGGATCCTCGCCTGGGACAAGCAGGCGGAGAGGGAGCAGACGACACGCAGCTCAGCACCCTCAGGCTCCCCTCCTCCGCTCCACGCGTCCCTCGTTCCGTGCTGGCTCTTCGACTGAGGTAGAAGCAGTCCCTACTCGTCCTCGTCGTCGTCCCGATCTCCCCCTTGAAAAAACTCAAACAACAAACCCTGATCTCGCTCCTCTCCGCGGAAAAGTCCCCCGCCGAAGCAGGCCTCTCCCTCCCGACCGGCCAGTCCAGTAACGCTGCCTTCTGTCCAGTTCAAGCCACTGAGCAGTCCAAGATCGATCTCGAGGAAGAGATTCGGAGAGAACCGCTTACTCTGCGCCAGCCTGAGCCGACTTCGCGCCTGACAGAGGGTCGCCCTGAGGCCGTCCTCCGCCTTTTCTCCTCACTCCGCACTCTCAAGCTCGTCCTCAAAAAAATGGCAACCTCGGTAAGCTCCCCACCTCTGTGAACTCAAGATCAGCTCAGGCTAACCCGCCGTACGCGCCCCCAGACCACCGCCCGCACCCCCGCGTCCTCCTCCGCTCCCGCTCCCGTCGTCGCAGAGAAGAAGGCCTCGAGCACCGCAGGGTTCAAGTCGTTCCTCTCTGGTGGATTCGGTGGAGTCGCCTCTGTCCTCGTCGGTGCGTCCTTCCTCCTCCTCACCGCCCGCTGGAACGCAGCTGATGATGGAAGTGTGGTCCCCCAGGTCAGCCGTTCGATCTTACCAAGACGAGGATGCAGACTGCTGCGCCTGGACAGTACAAGGGTGCTCTGGACGTGGTGAAGCAGACGCTGGCGAGGGATGGAATCAAGGGGTGCGTTCGCGGCGGCGGTTGGGAGCTGGGGAGGTGCCAGGAGCTGGAGCTGACCGAGGTCGTGTGAGCAGGTTCTACCGCGGTATGGGACCTCCTCTCGCTGGTGTTACCCCCATGTTTGCCGTCTCCTTCTGGGTGCGCAACCCTTCCTTGATTCTCAGACCCCAGCCGAGCTGACCTCGTCGAACGCACGCAGGGATACGCGATGGGAAAGAAGATCGTCTACTCCATGACCCCCGAACGCACCTCCAAGTCCCTCACGCACGCCGAGCTCGCCTTTGCCGGATTCTTCAGTGCCGTCCCTACCACTTTCGTCGCTGCTCCCGTCGAGCGCGTCAAGGTGTTGCTCCAGGTACGTCTCTCCCTTCTTCTGAAGGCTGGAGACCCAGCTAACCGGTTTCGCGCAAACGTAGATGCAGGGACAGGGTGGACAACAGCTCTACAACGGTCCTCTCGACGCCGTGCGCAAGCTCTACGCGCAGGGTGGGATCCGTTCCGTCTTCCGAGGAACGGGCGCGACTCTTGCCCGCGATGGACCCGGTAGCGCAGCGTGCGTCCTTTCCCTCCTCTCCATTCGAGCGCAAGAGCTGACGACGGACGCAGCTACTTTGTCGCGTACGAGTTGATCAAGAAGGAGCTTACGCCCAAGGGTCAGGACCCCGCTGCGCTCTCCCTCGGTGCCGTCGTCGTAGCCGGTGGACTCGCAGGAGTGACCATGTGGACCTTTGCCATTCCCCCCGACGTACGTCCCCCCTCCTCCTTCCGCGCCCGACCTCCAGCTAACCCCTCACCCCCGCACGCAGGTCATCAAGTCCCGTCTTCAGGGCGCCCCCGAAGGCACCTACAAGGGCTTCGTCGATTGCGCCGTCAAGACTGTCAAGGCGGACGGGGCTTCGGCCCTCTTCAAGGGGTTCGCACCGGCCATGGCGCGCGCGTTCCCGGCCAACGCGGCTTGCTTCGTACGTCTCCCCACTCTCTTTGTTTTGTGTTTCGCGAGGGGTGGAGAGCTGATGGTGTGGTGCAGTTGGGCGTCGAACTCAGTCTGCAGGCGATGAACAAGGTTTTCTAGAGGGGGGCTTTTCAATAGAGTTGTGTCTTGTGTTGATTGGGGCGCGCTTGCTGCGGGTGTTCTGCGTGGATCTTTGCTTCCGTCTGGCGCAGGCTCTCGTTCTCTCGCTTTCTGCTCGTTGGTGCGAAGCTGCTCCCCGCCTCCTTCTCAGCACGAACTCGCACCAAGTTCAAGCAGATAGGTTCGGTTCGAAGCTGTGTCCAAACAGCTCGTCGATCTGCGGCTCCAAGTGGCTTGGGAGGCTCACAGCTTCCTGCGAGTGGACTCGGAAGACGAGAGCAGGCAGTCGAGGGGAGGGCGGTGGGAATGAGCGCTGGGGCAGCTGGATGCTCGCAGGTGGCGCAGCTCAGCTTGCCTGTCGTCTCCGTTCCTGTCCGCTGGGTATCAGAGATTGGGAGGCGGTCGTTTGGATTATTCAGCCTCTGGGAGCAGAAGGATGAAGCGAGCGCGAACGTCACGCCCGGATCGCAGGAAAGCGAAGGCGCATCCCGCGCACACGCAGGAGAAGAGCAGTGAGGGAAGCACAAGATGCATCGGCAATGGTGTTACAGAGTTACTTCAAATGTTCTTGTGGTCGCGAAAGGGTCGAAATGGGGAGGGGGACGGGAGGTCATCCCCGCGGCGAGGCGAGGAGCGTCGCGGAGGCTTGTTGTCGTATGTACGACTTGGTTTTGTCGGAAGTGGGTGGGGCAGGGAGGAGGAGAGGGGGGAGGAGATGGTCGAAGGGAGGAATGGGGTCGGCCTGTCGTCCCTAGTCGGTCTGCGTATCGCCCGCTGGTCCAATGACTCCTCCAAACAGCACATCTCCCAGTCCTGTACCCTCCAGACTTCCCTCCCCTCCTCCCTGCACCCTTGCCCTCCCCACCTCGCCTCGCTCTCCACGCACCCCCCACCACTCCGCCACTCGCACTCTCCCAGCTCACTTCCCCTCCGCCGTCCCCGCCTTGCACGCCACAATCCTGCACTTTCCCGCCAGCGGCCCAACGATCTCGTTGTTGTTGTCGAGCTTGAACGTCGGGTTCCTCAAGATGAACGTCCAGACCTGTGCTCTTGGTCAGCCCCTTGCCTCTCCCTCCCCGGCACCACTCCACAGGACTCACGTCGTCACAGAGCCTATAGGTCGACAAATGCCCCT
Source organism: Glaciozyma martinii (assembly GCA_025758715.1). NCBI lineage: Eukaryota > Fungi > Basidiomycota > Microbotryomycetes > Kriegeriales > Camptobasidiaceae > Glaciozyma > Glaciozyma martinii. The sequence goes on along the minus strand of JANGFH010000072.1, from coordinate 3,463 downwards.
TGGCAGAGCACTTGGTCTTCAACTGACTCGCGAGCGTCTGACTCGCACTCTTGTCAAACTACCCACGGCCGCATCAGCTCCCTCCCCTCCTTGCGCGGAAAGGGGGAGAGGGGGAACGCACCTGGTTGAGCACCTTCATCGCGAGTTGGGGGTTGATGTGCCCGCTCTGAATGAGCTCGTCGAGAGCTTCGAAGAGGGCGTTGCCGAGGGTCGACCGGCGGTAGAGCTGGTAGAAGGGCGCTGGAGTCGCCAGAGTGGGCTTCGTGTCGGCTGTTTTTCGCTGGGGGTTAGCAGAGAGGGGTGTGCGAGTGGGGAGAGGCACGAACCCATTTGTGTTGGTTTGACCCGCCGCTGACGAGGAGGTGGCAAGAGAAAGCATTTACAGCCCAAGGGAAGCTTGATCTATTTAATATATTTATTATACTTAATTTCTCCAGGTAGGTGATCTCGAGGTGAGCGTTCGCTAATAGACGGCGAAGAAGCTGCTGAGCAGCACTAGTACTAGTACCAGTACCAGTGGAACAGAGAGATGCCAAAGAAGAGATGCAACTCGGACGAAACAAACTAGCTCGTCCAAAGAAAGCCCAACTCTCTTCAAATCTCGCTGCCCGAGCCTCTTTCTACATTCCAGGAGAGCAAACGAGTGGAACTCCCCCCCATCGATCCTTCTACTTAAATTCCCTGGACCTCGCCCGCGAAGCTTTCTCAGAACCGCACCGTCCTCTTCTCTCCCACATCCGAATCGTGTCCAGAATCTTGAGCGACAAACGTCCCGAGGTGGACATTGATCCCACCGACGGCGTCCTGGAGTAACAAGATCGTGAGAATCATCTCACAGCGGGATAGAGAGAGATAGAAGGACGTACGCCGCGACCGAACCGTGATTTGGGCTTTGATCCACCGCGTTCGTCCCCAGTCGAGGTGTTGTTTCCCTCGGCGACGAGCCGCAGAGCTCGACGAGAGTTGAGAACGTAGCTGTGGGGGGGAATTTTTAGATTCGGGCTTGGGAATGGAGAGGGAGAAGCTTGCAGGAGGGAGATGGTGTAGACCCTCGCGATGGTAAAGTTCTGCGATGAAGAGAGTCAGCAATCTTCCCCGCCCACAGGAAATACTGAAGCATACGGGAATGATCCAGAACGAGCTTGTGGTGTTGTTCTGAGCACGAAAGACAGAGATCAGCATTCCTCATCGCCAGCGCAAGACCGGAAGAGACGCACCAGCGCAAACGACAACGCGTTGACCATGGCAACAACAGTCTATCGTCCCCAAGACACCAGCCACTAGAAAAAGAGGCAACTCGTCGCTCGCACGCACCGTGACCCCAGCAGTCCCAATACTCATCGCAAGCAGCCGCGAGACAATCTGCGGCGCCGAATCAGCTTCGACCACTCTCCCTAATTCAAGCAATCTTACATGGTCCGTCACAGGGGAGAACCCCTTGTTTGCCTGCGCCATGTGGTATATGAACACGACCGAGACTTTGGGTTCATCAGCGCGCGAGCGAAACCGCCAAGTCGCGACGAACGACGTACGGATCAAGTCGGCCGCGACTGCAGACCAGGCTACGAGCTGCACGGAAATCAAGAGCGCTGCTACGTTCCCGAAGCCTTGAGCAGTAGTTTGCGAGAGCACTGCGACTGCGATCCTGCGGAAGCTGTCAGTCCCAGTTCTTCGTTCTCTTCGGAACGGCGACGGCGTACCATGCGCCGAGAGAGAGGAGGATCAAGGATGCCATCAACACCGCAATGATGATCGAGCGGTTGACCTTGAAGGACCTCCAGGCGAAGTACGCTTGGACGATCGCGGCGACGACTGGAAAGCGAGTCTCGAGTTTTTGGACGTCGAGCCAAATGGTTTGGAAGGCGCACCTGGCGATGCGTTAAGGTTGACAAGCTGCACGGGATCCGCTGAATGCGAGAGGGGAGAGAGTCAGTTTCGCAGCTTCGCAGCGGAAAGCTCGAACAGGAACGCACCAAGGAGAAGAGCCTCGTAGTCTGCGAAACCATCGTCAGCTTATCCGGGGTCTCGTTCCAGACGCTACGTACTTCCGAAATGCGTGATGAATCCTCGGTAGATGACCGAAATGTCGGTCACGGTGCAGACGAGGTTGACGACGACGAGACCTCCCACCATCTCGCGCAGCCACTTGCCATCCGTTTTGTACTGCACCTGTATCAGCTCCGAGACTCGCTGAAGGGAAGAGCAGGAGCTCACAAGGCCAAAGTAGTCGTAGCTGCGCTCGCGGATCAGCTCTCGCTCCTCTCTCCGACCGAAGGTTCGAATTCACCTCTGCACGACGAGGATCCCCATCAACAAGCTCTGCAGCACCGCAGCGATCAACCATGGTCCTGTCAACCCAGCATCAGCAAGTCCCTTCGACAGCAGAGCCCCAGTACGCACCTTCGATCGCCGAGAAGTGATCCTCGAGGTTAAGCAACCCCGTCGCGCTTGCGGGCGGACCCAGGATATTCCGCTCTGCGAGAGCACGCGAGATGAGGTGGATCGGGGTGGAGGCTCTTGGCATTGTCGTCAAGCTAGGGTCGGAGCAGGGGAGGGAGAGGGGAAGAGCTAGAAAGGGGGCGGCGGATTCCTGTGGCGCAGACCAAAAAGAAACTGCGAGGAGCCAGAGGAGGTCTCACCAACGACAGCGCGGTCGGTCCGATTATAGTCCCGGTGCATGAACGCGGGAAACGATGAAAGCGTTTCGAGAGAGAGGGGGAGCGAACGGGGGAGGCGAGGAGTGTGCGGGGCCTCGATCGGTGAAGGAGCTGAGGAAAGGCTCGCTCTCGGACCTGCGCAGAAGGAATAAAAGGGGCGGGAGGAGGAAAGGAGGTGCTGGAAAATGAAAAAAAGAGGTCGGGATGTGGCCGACGACGTCGTGCGAGCGTCCAAGGCTGTTGTCCCGTTATCGAAGGGAGTTTCTCCGAAGCAGGAGTCCGAAGGAAGCGAGAGGCTGTTGATGAGCAGGAGAACACACCAGCAGTCGAACTCGAGCAGCAGTCCATCATTGCCCAGCGACGCCACCTCGCTCAAACCCTCTGCGTCCTCCTCCACGTCTCGCCCACCCACCCCGGCAGCTCCCCCTTCAAGCTCCCCATCTTCCCCAGCCTGCTCTCCACCCCCGACCTCAGCAGCCCGTACTCCTCCGCCCCCATCCCCTCCCAACGCACTTCCTCCTCTCCTCCCACCGCTCCCTCCTCTCCCTCTCCCCGCAAAGCTCCGAAAGCGGCGAGCGGACTCTCTTTTGGCGCAGAGTAGGCAGGTCCATAGAGCGCCGTTTCGAGCCAAGGTGGGTTCGGGGTCGAAGAGGTGAGGACTTGAGGGAGGGGAGGAAGACGGCTCGGAGGAATGATGAGGTCGTCGCGTGGGATGGGGCGGAGAGGGCGGAAAGGCTTGCGTGAGGTGCTGTGTGTAGTGGTGGAGAGGCGGTGGTCGTTCAGGGAGATGCGAGGGCGGGAGGGCG
>JANGFH010000071.1:277-45114 GCA_025758715.1 Glaciozyma martinii | reverse complement strand
GGAGAGGCGGAGGAGGGAGGGGGGTGGCTGGGGGGTGCGGTAAGGGGGAGTGGGGGGGGGTGGGGAGGTGAGGGTGCGGGAAGGAGCCGCGGAGGGGGTTTGGGAGGCAGGGGCGGGGAAGGTGAAGGCGCGGGAGGCGCGGCGCGCAACGGTTGGTTTGGTGGCTGAGACGGGGTCGAAGGAGGTTGAAGCGGAGGGGTCGGCGGTGCGGAGGGCGAGGAACGCCCTCGAGGCGCGTCGGCGCTGAGGCTGGGACTTTTCCGGCTCCGCAACTCGCTCGACGATGTGCTCTTGCTCGACCCCCGGAACTTCTTCGTCCTCACAACTATCATCCTTCTCCTCCTCCTCCTCCGGGATCACCGAAATCCCCTCCACCTCCTCCATCTCTGGCAGCGCAAACTTGACCCCCCTCTCGACGCGCGGAGTGCTCGTCATTCCTCCCGCGCCGATAACGCCTTCCTCTTCGACGCCCGGCTCGATCCCTTTTTGGAGGTACGAGTCGCGCGCGCGCCGCGCGAACATGTCATCCGGGTGGGCTGCGGGGGAGGGGAGCGAGAGGATGGGAGAGAAGGTTGGCGCAGCGAGGGATTGTCGCCGGATCGGGCGAGAGGCTGGGAGCGGGGTGGAGGTGATGAGAGGGTTGGAGACGGAGGTTTGGCTTGCGAGAGTGGTTTGGTTGGCCTGGCTGGTGGAGGTGTTGTGGAGCGAGGTCGAGTGCGAGGGTTCGGTGGGGGCGAAGGTGGGCTTCGAAGGGAGAGCAAGTGGGCGGGGATGCGCGGGGTGATAGGCTGGGAGAATGTGCGCGGGTCGTAAGAAGGATTGTCGGCGGGAAGGGACGGGGATGGCTGCTGGGAGGACAGCGGGGGCGGGGAGAGCTGAGAGGAGGGGGACGGGGGTTGGGAGAGGCGCGAGGGAGGTGTGGCGGTTGACATTGGAAGTGTGCGAGGACTCTGCTGCTTTGAACCGTACCGTGTTAGCTCGAGAGATCTGGAGCTCGAAGGCGGAGAGAGCGCACCTGCTTGTTGTTGCGGTGGTGGTCCCGCGACCTTCTCCTCCTCGCGCACCGCCAGCTCCCCCGCGAGCTCCCTCTCTTCCTCCTTTGCTTTTCCGTACCCCTTGCCAGCTGCAGGCGCAGCCAGAAAGCTCTCCTCTGCCCAAAAGGAAGGCAGGTCTCCTTCATTCAACATGTCGAGTCCACCGTCTCCGCTGCTCTGCAGGAGCTCTCCAAAGTCGACGATCGATTCTTCAACCTCTTGCGATACGGTAGGGCGTCCATAGGCGCTGGCGGTCCTCGCTAGGGGCGCAGGAGAGTCGGCGAAGAAGCGGTCCAAGTTGGCTGGGGAGGAGGGTGCCTGAGGTGCGGCAGGCGGGAGCTTGAGCTTCTCCCGCCTTAAGGAGAGGAGCGAGAGGTAGGGCGCCAGGATGGGCGGAGTTTCCAAGCTCAGAGATGGTGGAGGAAGACAGCTGGGGGCTGCCGGTCGCAAGCCAAAAAGAGAGGAACGGAACGCGCTGTGCTGGTGTCCCTCCGGCCTCCACCTCGCTCGAGCTGCTCCCCTACGAAGGATCTAGGACAAGTAGTGCGCACACGTACGCAACGCACTCTTACTGTCGGTACGTCCTGCCGCAGAACTTCACGACGCCTGCCAAAGAAGCTGAAGCGCTGACCCCTCCCCTGCCAGATTCTACTGCACCCCTCCACCAGATCTTGGAGCGTAGCCCCCCTCCAGCGAAGGATACAAGGTGAGCCGCAGTGTGTGGTTCCTGGGGAGGAGGAGGATCAGGTCAGCTAACTGTCGAAGACCTGCAGGCTCTCTCCCGCACCGAACACTCCCTCCCCCGCCAGCCCTCCCCAGCCCCTCCCTCCCACCTTCCTCTCGAATGACGCCCTCCACACTTCCGGACGACGTACTTCGCCAGGTCGTCGAAGAGCTCGGCGCAGGGAGGGACGTCACGTCGCTGGCAAGGTGCTGCCTAGCATCCCGGGCTTTACGGGACGACGCTCGGAGGTTCCTCTACCAGCACATCGACATGGGGGTCCCCTCCGTTCGTCCACGCCAACTGAGCCCGCCACCGGAATTCTACTACGCGAGCGAGGCGAACGCTCGTCTCCTTCGTTCCATCCGCCTCTGCGCATTCGGACCCACCACAGGTTCCCAGCTGGGCGCCTTGCTCTCCGCGTGCGCTCTCGTGGAAAAGATGTATGTTAACGGACCATCGGGGACGGCTGGCATGCTGAGGGGAGTTCTGGAGAACAACCCGCATCAAATCCGATCTTTCGCTCTGCTCTCGCAGAGCTTGACTCCGGAGCCAGAGATGGCCAACCTCCTCCGCCATCTTCCCTCCCTACGCGTCCTCTACCTCGCCGAATTTTGGCAGCAAGAGCCGTTCCCTTCCCCTCCTACCTTCCGACTTGCGAAGCTTCGTCTCAACCGCCCCACCACCCGAACCCATCTCTCCTACCTCCTCTCTTCCTCGGCAGCGACTCTTCGCCAGCTCCACGTCTGGATTCACTGGGACGACACCTTCAGCTTCCCCTTCTCTACCCTCACAGACCTCCTCTACCTCGAATGCACACTCCCGCCACTCGCAATCAACCAGCTCAACTCCTCGAGCGTGCTGGACCAGCTCATCATCCAGCTACGCGGCTGCACGACTCTCCACCACTTCACCCTCATCGATGTCCGCCAATCCTACCCCGCCAAAATCATCGGCGCCTGTCGCCTCCTCCACCACCTCCCCTCCTCCCTCATCACGGTCGACGCGAGGTCGCTCGACATTCCCCTCGACCACCTCCTCGACTTCCTCTCGACGATGAGGGCCACGCACCCGCAGTTGCGTCAGCTGAAGCTGAAGAACTTTGTGGTCGACTGCGAGAAGGGGAGCTGGAGCTGGAGGGCGTGATTGGAGGGAGGAGCTGGGGGTTGTGGGAGCTTGGAGGGGGAGCTTGAAGAGAGCTTGAAGAGGGGGTTTTGGGATACGCTTTGAATTGCTTAGGATTGCTGGGGGGAGGTGGTTCAAATTGGACTGAGGGTTTTCGGTCGGCGGTGGTTCTTGGACTTCCTGCTCGTTGCCAATCTGCTTCGGGATCGCTGGCGCTGGGGACGCTGCTTCACTCTCCTGTAGTCGATGCGTTTTCTTGATCCGTGGGAAGCGGGAGCTGCAGCCTCGAGCTTTCAGCTTCGAGCGAGGAAGGAGGGAGCGAGGCTTGCGACGCAAATCTTTGTCTCTCCTCACGGCCTCGCGAAACCGACCCCACGCACTCTTCCGCTTCCCTTTCACTACTCCTCTCTAGAGCTCGTCATTCAGCTCCCGACACACTCCTCCCAGGCGCGATCGGGAACTGCAAGGCGGCCTGTGCGCCTTGTTCTCTTCGCAGCATCTGCTCCCTTTCTTCTACAACACTCGTCTCCCCTTCGCGAAAGCTTTCTCACTTTCTCACTACTCACTCTTCTTGACTTCTTCCCAATGGTTCGCGTCCTCCCCTTCCTCGCTGGAGCAGCAGTCGTCTCCGCCGCTCGCCTCTCCGCCAACAGCGACTTCTCCTCGTCGATGAAGCCTCGTCGCGTCACCAACTCGCGCCGAGCCACCACGTGAGTTCCTTCGTATCCTGTCGACGTGGAGCAGGAGCTGATCCCAGGAGGGACAGGTACACACTCGCAGAGGATCTGTCGGGACAGGTGAGCTGCACTGCTGCGCCGTAGGTCAGGAGCTCACCCGCTCCTCTCAGGCTTTCCTCGACGCGTTCAACTACCAGCCAGGTACTAACGACAACGGAGGCTTCGTGCGTACCTCTCATCGTCGTCGGAAAGTGTCGCTGACGACCTCTTTCTTTCGCAGGCTCGCTGTGGGTCTGCTTACCGAGGATCGAGTTCGAGGGCGAGTGCTGATCACTTCTGCAGATGTCGACGAGGCGGAGGCACAGAGCTCCAAGCTGGTTGAGGTCGGGATCGATGGCTCCGTCCACATTCGCGTCGATTCGACTCCGAAAGTATCTGGATCGAGGGCTTCCGTCAAGCTGGTCTCGCAGAAGACGTGCGACGGCGGCCTTTTCATCGCAGATATTGAGCGAACACCTCAGGTGAGTACGAGAGGGAGCGATTGGTCGGGGGGCGGTAGCTGATGCCCTTTCGCTCGCAGACCTGCGGAGGTGATTCTGGTTTCGATGCCTCAGGGGTTTCGGTGCTGACTTCCCTTCCCTCGCTAGTTTGGCCTGCATTTTGATCAACATCTTCGACTGGTTCTTGGCCCGACGGCGGAGAGATTGACATTACGCGATCCTTCTCCTCCTCGCTCGCACCGACTGACCTCCTCGCCTTCGCAGTCATCGAAGTGCGTCGTTTTTGAGTCCTGGTGATCCCTAGATTTGGCTAACCCTGTATTCTAGTACGTCTCCATGCAGACCCAAAACTCATTCTCTGTTCGCACGGGAGCTGGCTGCACCAGTGAGTCCGGCACAACCTCCCTCTCCGTTCGCTCTACTGATCTCCTTCCTTTGCAGTGGGTACCTCGGGATACTCTGGCGAATTTATGCTGGCGGGAAGCCTGGCTACCACTTGCGACGTGGCGGCCACAAACGCTCAGGTGCGTAGATTCGATTCGGCAGCGAACTTCGCATCTAACCTTTTTCATCGCAGGGCTGCGGTGTTCGTTCAGCCAAAACCAACTCGGTGTACGTTATTCTCTTCTCCACATGTTGACGTCGTGTCCTAACTGAACTCTTTCCAGTGGCGCAGGCGCGAACCTCGCTGGCGGTGGAGTGTACGCGCTGCTCTGGGACGACGCCGTGCGTGTCCTCACGTTTCGCAGTTCCGCCGGGAGCTTAAACCTTTGAACGCAGGGAATCTCGGGGTGGTTCATCGCTCGTGCGAACGTCACTGCCGACACCACGTCGAAAGATCCAAACCCAACTAAGTGGGGAACGCCTGACTTCAAAGTCGCAGCTTCGTGAGCTCCACCCCTCTCGCGCACTCCTCACGGCGCCACAGCTTACTCCTCACCAGCTCGTGCGATCCCTTCGCCACATTCGTCTCTCAAATGCTCGTTCTGAACACGAACCTCTGCGGTGCGTTGGCTCAGCTTCGAACAGCGTTGAACGTCTCATCTGACGCACTTATCAACAGGAACGTGGGCTGAAGGCGTCTGGAACTCTGACAACAGCTACGCCGGACAAGAAGGCTCTTGCGCCGACATCACGGGCTACTCGACTTGTACGGACTACGTCGCGAGCGAGGGAGCAGACTTCTCGCATGGTGCGTTCCTTTCGGTGGGTTCAAGTCGTCTACCTGGACTGATGGGAATTGAGCAGCGCATTGGAAGATCAACTCTCTGCGCATCTACAACTGAGCGAGCGCGGGGGCGTCGCGCATCTCACACCCAAGGACACTTTTTGGCTGGCCCAAACCTTGTTGCGAATCTATTGATACGCTCTCTCGAGTAATACTTGATTCGCTCAGTTGTCGCGCAGCAGGGTTGGGTGCCTCATGGACAGAGAGAGGAGCGAAACCTCGGTCTAGCTGCGAAGCTTCGCCACTTCGTGTTTGGCTCCACCGGTCCCTCGACCCAGTTAATGTATCTCAGACCTTGCACGACGCTCGAAGAGCGGAAAGCAAGAGTCCTTCACCTTCGCTGCGTCCCTTCGCCGAGAACACCTTGGGAAACCCTCTGCGAAGCTTCTCGCCACTGAGCGCTGAGCAAGGTCCTCCCTCGCCTCTCGCCACTCGAGTTTCAAAGTCCGTTGATTTGACAATAAGCTACGTGTGGGTCGGGGGTGTCTTCAAATAGGGTTGTGGGGGATAACGCTAAGAAAGGGGTATCGCCAAAAACAGCGTACAATACTTGCCTCCTCCTCCTCGTTCTTCCCTCGTTCCGCACTCCCACCTCCACCTCCTCACCCCTCTCAATCCCTCCTCCCCAACCCATCCGTCAACCCATCATAAGCGCCCCCACTCCCCCTCCCAAACCTCTCCACCTCCTCCTCCTCCTCCTCATTCGTAACCCTCAAGGGACCCCTCCTACTCCCCTCCTCCTCTCCCTCCTCATTCCACGCTCCGAGCGCGGGGATAGAGCGATGAGAGGGCGCAGGAGAGGTGGCGGGCGGGATATCGAATCGGGAGGAGGAGGGGGCAGAGAGTGGGGCGGGAAAGTGGTATGGGATTGAGGCTGGGGTACCGGGAAGGGGGAGAGGGGGGAGGGCATTGTCGTAGCCTGATCCTTGGCGCTGGAACGGGGGTTGTTGAGGCGCGTAGTTGTTGTTGTAAGGCTGGGGCATCGGCATAGGAGGCGAGTAGGACTGTCCGCCGAGTTGAGCGACGCGCGAGAGTTGGCCTTGCGAGGAGGAGGGAACCATGCGGGATGCGACGGCGTACCCTCCGTCTCCTGCTCCCGCTCCTGGGCCCTCGAGACCGCCGTACGGATCGTCGTACTCCGTCGAACTGGGGGAGCTATGGCTCGCCTGACGGCCTAGGGCTCCGACGCCGGCGATTCCGGCGTTCGCGGAGAGGGAGTTTGACGAGGTTGAGGGAGGGGGTTGGGCCGAGGCGTAGTACGCGTACTGTTCGTCGGCTGGAGCGACCTTCTTCCTGCTGAACGTGTTGCTTCGACCGACCTCGTCGTGGTACCCCTCGTCACCATACCCTCCCTGCATCCCACCCATCGCCATCTCTCCCCCTCCCCCTCCCCCGCCAGTCCTCCGACTCCCTCCTCCTCCGCCTCCAGATCGTCGTCGACTCATGCGACTCGACAGCATCGCCCCGCTCGCGACGCCAGCAGCGGGATCCCAAGCGTCGTCCTCTGCGAAATCAAAGTCCTTGTCTCGGTCCTTGCGAGAGCCCTTGGTCGTGAAGTACCAAATTGCGAGGGCTCCGAGGAGGATGACTGCTACGCCGCCGATTACGCCTCCTGCGATAGCTCCAACGGGGGTCGAGGAGGAGTTACTGTTGGAGGAAGTGGAAGAGGAGGTGGCAGAGGTCGCGGTGCGCGAAGTAGCGGGGTCGACGGTCTGGAGGAAAGGGTCAGAGGGGCGGCAGCTCCGGAGGGAAGGGAGGCACGAACAGTGAAGGACGTGATTGTCGATCCTCCTCGAGTAGTGGTGACTGCGCTGGTGGTGGGGACAGTCTATGGAGCGGCATTAGCTGGAGGACCAGAGCTGGAGCAGAGAGGTTAGGACGTGCGGAGGTAGTGGACGAGGTAGAGGTCCTGGAAGTCGTGGACGTCGTGTCCGTGCAAGGCTCAAAGAGGGTCGAGACGGGAGAAGAGGAGAGGACCGTTTCCGTGACTGTAGCTAGGACGGAGCTCGTCGTGGTCCTGCTCGAGAGCGATCAGTCAGCCAACAAGACGACAACTGCCCCAGCTCTGCGCCCAACAAGGAACGGGTGCGCACACTGCAACTCCTGTAATGAGCGAAAGGACTGTCCGAGTTCCTACGACGACGGTGGTCGTGGCGACCTGGTGAAGAGAGCGGGGTCAGCTGAGGCCGAAGCACATGGTTCCACTGAACGTACCGCCTCCGGGTCAAGGACGACAAAGGTCGTAAGAGATGTTTCCACCGCACTACTGAGAGAGGTAACGGTCTCAAAGACGGTCCGGGTGGCGCTGGAGACGCAGGCCATGTTGAGAGAAGGCGGAGTTCGACTTGGGGGGAGAAGGAGCGGTAGCCGGAGCTGGGTTGAACGAGTGACTTGGGGTGCAAAGGCGTGGCCTGTGGTCCTGCCGTAAAGCCTGCTGTGGGTTGGGTTGGGTCGGGTGTGTTGGGCGGATGGACGACCAACACGCCCAGCGAAACTGCTGCGGGTCTTGGGGAGGGGTGGCCGGGCAACTTCAAACGAGGCGGCTGTTCGCTGGAACAAGACTGGAGGGCAGTTTAGACCTGTAACCTGTACCAGCAGATCAAGAGCAGCGAAAAAGAGCCAGCAAGGCGTGTCCTCTCGATATCTCGAGGAGACGAACGCGACGGCAGGCACAACCTCGACGCGGCGTTCCAACGTTCCTGGACGAGGCAGACGCGTTTGCAGAGTACAGAGTCGTCCTTGTACGTATGCCAAACAAACAAGGGAGGTGCCTTTCGACTGCACGCTCCCAGCTTCCGTTTCTGTGGACACGTTCCTTTCTCCCTCCTCCTCCTCACCCTCCTCCGTTCAGTATCGGACGCCTGTAGACCAGCACTCACCCACCGACACTCGTTAACCCTCACAGCCTATCCGGCACTCTCTTCCACCCCTCCATCGCCTCCCCTGTTAGCAGCATGCGTTTCACCGGAGCACTTGGTCTCCTAGCTCTCCTCGCCGCTTCGGATCTCGTCCAGGGAGCTCACGTCTACAAGCTCAAGAGTAAATTCAAGGTGAGCATCTTTTCTGGGCGTAGGAAGAGGGTTGGGGAGGCGCAGCTGGGAGGGGACGCGCACGGGGACGCTAGGGGGTCATCAGGAGCTGGGAAGGCCCGCTCGAGCGGGAGGTAGAGGCGGGATGGGCGAAGGAGGAACTGGAACTGCTCAGGACGAAGAAGGACGCAGGCGTGGACTGGTAGCTGACTGCTGCGCAGGGCGCCTCCCTCCTCAACGCGTTCGGGTTCGAGACTGGACACGCAGACAACAATGGGCGTGCCAACTACCTCACTCTCAAGTCTGCCAAGTCCAAGGGCCTGTGAGCTTCCCCTCCGGCGAAAGATCGCACGCAAGGAACTGAACTTGCGTTCCCAGCATCTCGACTGCGAAGAACGGCGCAGTGACGCTCAAGGTCTCGACGAAGAACGGGCAAGCTTACCGTGATTCCCAACGTCTCGTGTCCAAGGTGAGTGGTTCCTCCTACCTCGTGAATCTCACGCTGACGCAGAACAGACCGCGTACTCCAACGGCGGGCTCTTCATCTTTGACGTCGCCCACATTCCCACTGGCTGCGGACTCTGGCCCGCCATCTGGATGGTAGGACCTGACTGGCCTTCGGGAGGAGAGATCGACATCATCGAGGGAGTTCACGCCATCACCCAGAACTCGATGAGTACCCAGTGAGTTTCAACACAAATCGCGCCACGACTCGCTGACCCGTTCTTCCCAGCACTGGCGCTGGCTGCGTGCAGCAGACCTCGGGCTTCTCTGGCCAGTTCATGATGAACACTGCGATGCGTAACCAATGCAACGTCCACTCCACGGCTGCCCAAGGCTGCGGTGTTCGCTCGACGAGCAAGTCCTCCTAGTGCGTTTCTCCCTTGTCCGCGCACGACTCGAGAGCTGACCACCATCGCAGCGGTGCTCCCTTCAACAACAAGGGCGGAGGAGTCTACGCTCTCCAGGTACGTCTCTTCCAGGCGCGCGCCGTCGACGTCCACTAACGGTGTACTCGTCGCGCAGTGGGACTCGAAAGGTATCAAGACTTACCACTGGCTTCGCAACGCCATCCCCGCCGACATCAAGGCTGGCAAGCCCAAGCCTTCTGCCAAGTGGGGCAAGCCTGGAAACTTTGTCGCGGCCGGCAAGGTGAGGATTCCGAGCGAGCGAGCACGAGAGGAAGCTGACGAGTTCTTTGATTACAGTGCTCTCCCTACAAGCACTTTAAGCAGATGCGCATCGTCATCAACTCGAACCTCTGGTCCGTCTTTCCCTGCTCAGCTCGACTGGAACGAACTGATGCGTCTTGCGCAGTGGAACCTGGGGCAGCGGAGTTTGGAACCAGGACCTCTCGTACGCTGGCTCTCCCGGCAGCTGCAGGGCCAAGACGGGCTTCTCGACGTTCGTCCTTTCTCCTTCTTCCTCGCAACCCGTCTGACGCCATCAACAGCTGCGAAGCCTTTGTCAAGTCCAAGGGCTCCGCGTTCAAGAACGCCTACTGGAGTACGTCCTTTCCCTTCTTCCGCCTCTCGATCCTACTGACCCCCTTCTCGCAGAGATCAACAGCATCGCTGTCTACAAGTAGACCTCCTCCTCCCTCGCATTCAGCATTCTCCGATCTCGACGATCCCTCCCTCGCACCCTTCTCTCTTCGCACCGCACCTCGTTCAGCATACTCTGTCCACCCTCTTACGCCTTTCTTAGCCAGCATTTGGATAATGCTATATCGTACGACGGGTCTAGTGTCCGTCGTCTTTTTCTTTCGGCGCGTTCGAGGGGGAAGGGAGGAGTTGCGGAGAGGTGTGCGAAGAAGCGGGTGTCTCCCTCTCCTTCCCTCTCCGACCTGGTCCTTTTCCCGCAGAGTCTCAAGCTCCTTCGTATAGTCTCTACCCACTCCTTAAGCCTGGGAGCGAAGAACGGAGAGCCACCAACGGCGCGCTGCGCGTTTTCGGAGCCAAGTCCTGGGTGTACTCGCGTGCAAGGGTTGCCCCCCAGCGATCAACAGACAAAGTACTCTCGATACACACACAGCCGAACCAAGCCAGGCCAACCCCTCCAGGCTACCAGCGACACGACACGCGTGGGCAAGCTCGACCTCTCCCTACGAGTCTCCTCCGCCTCCTCTCCTGTCGCCCGAAGACTCCCCGTCTCCGACGCACCTCCTCAGGTCTTCACGCCGCCCAGTATATCAGTCCAACTTACTCCAACTACCAGCTCGGCGAATCGCTCCCAGCGCAGGCGACCCCCGTCCTCTCACTCCCTCCTCTCGCGGAGCTGCGCGCGTAACTGAGCTATGAACAACGTTCGTTCCTCTCCCTACGCCTCCGCCTTACGACCCAGCTAACACCTCTCGGCCACAGCAGTACGACTCGGACGACGAAGACCTAGCCGTCTTCACCCCCGGCCAAGCCCCCGCGTCCTCCTCCCAACCCTACTCGACCTCCTCCCGCGCCCGAGGCCAGCAGCACTACGCCTCCAACGCGGACCCGTTCTCCAATTCGGCGGGAACGTACGATGCGTATGGGCAGAGTCAGAACCCCGCTTCGTACGGCGGTGGGCAGGCGGCCAACCCTTATGGGACTGCTGACGACGGCACGTCGCGTTCTTACGAGGATTCGTACCAGTCTTACTAGTGCGTTATTGGCGGAGCTTCTGGAGGTGGTAATGAGGGGGGGAGCTGATGCTTTGCGTGCAGCGAGGACGACGACCCTACGACGAGCGGTAACGGCTCCTACGCATCGAAGCCCGCTCCCTACGGCACGCGTCCCTCCTTCCGCACCGACGCCTCCTCCTACACCGGCTCAACACCTCTCGCTTCGAACGCGCAAGCTCCAGCGGGACATGGGAATGGTCGAGGCGTGGACATGATGGATGATGATGAGGAGATGGTCGCGGCGGCTGGGAGGGCGAGGGCGGCTGTGAGGAGTCGCAAGAGGAAAGGGATGGGAGATGTCTGGAGGGAGGTTAAGAGGAAGCTTACGGGGGGACCGAGGGTGTATGAGGGCGACAGGATGATCGTCATCAATAACCCTCCCCTCAACCTCCCTAGCAAGTTCTGCGACAACTACGTTAGTACGAGCAAGTACAACGTCGTTACGTTCCTTCCCAAGTTCCTCGGCGGTGAGTTTCCAGTTCCTCCAGCGAGCGAGGACCCGAAACTGACGGGGCTTGAGCCCTTCGCAGAGCAATTCTCCAAATACGCCAACATCTTCTTCCTCTTCACCGCCTGCATTCAGCAAATCCCCGGCGTCTCTCCCACCAGTCGTTATACCACCATCGTTCCTCTCGCCATGGTTCTCATCGTCGCTGCCTTCAAGGAGATGCAAGAAGACTTTGTGCGTTCCCTCCTCGCTCGCTTGCACTCCCTCTTGCGCTGACCTTGCTCCGCACGCACAGAAACGCCACCAATCCGACTCGGACCTCAACTCGCGCAAAGCCAAAGTTCTCGTCGGCTCGACGTTCGAGGACAAGCCCTGGCGCAGCATTCGCGTCGGCGACATCGTCCGCCTCGAATCAAACGACTTCTTCCCCGCCGACCTCGTCATTCTCAGCTCCAGCGAGCCTGAAGGACTCTGCTACATCGAAACTTCCAACCTCGACGGGTCCGTCATTCTCCCTCTCCCCTTCTTCCTCTCGCTGACCCTCGAATCTCAGCGAAACGAACCTCAAGATCAAGCAAGCCTCGACCTCCACCGCTTCTATGACGTCCCCACTCGAAATCTCGCGCCTCAATGGCCACCTCCGCAGCGAGCAGCCGAACCACTCGCTCTACACGTTCGAAGCAACGCTCGCGCTCGCGAACGGCGCGGGAGGGAACAAGGACGTCCCGCTTGGTCCCGACCAGATGCTCCTTCGTGGAGCGCAGTTGAGGAATACGGCGTGGATGTATGGGCTCGTCGTCTTTACGGGGCACGAGACCAAGCTCATGAGGAACGCGACGTGAGTTTCTGGCTTTCGAGAGGTGGTGCGGGGTGGAGCTGATTTGGGAACGCAGGGCGACGCCGGTCAAGAGGACTGCAGTCGAGCGGATGGTCAACGTCCAGATCATCTTCCTCTTCATCATCCTCATGGCGCTTTCTGTCGGGTCGGCGATCGGGAGCTTCATTCGGACGCACAGCTTTGGGCAGCAGATGTGGTACTTGTACCTCTCGGAGCAGGGTCATGTCGTGCGCGTCTTTGTGGAGGACATTCTGACCTTCATCATTCTCTGTGCGTCTTTTCCGAGCTTCGAGGGTGGGGAGCTGAGCTGACCGTGTGCGGTTCCGTAGACAACAACATCATCCCCATCTCGTGCGACCTCCATTCCTCGCTTCCGAAGCTGACGGAACTGACTTTGTACTCTTCGCGCAGCCTCATCGTGACGATCGAAGTCGTCAAGTTCCAGCAAGCCATCCTCATCAACTCGGATCTCGGTTCGCCCCTTCGCTTGGTTCCTCTCCGACCTCAGGCTCACATTCCTCTTTCGCAGACATGTACTACGCTCCCACCGACACCCCTGCCCTCTGCCGCACCTCCAGTCTCGTTGAAGAGCTCGGCCAGATCGAGTACATCTTCTCCGACAAGACGGGCACGCTCACCTGCAACGAGATGGAGTACCGCCAGTGCTCCATCGGCGGAATCCCTTACGCCGACGTCGTCGAGGAGGGCAAGAAGGGCGAGGTCTTCAGCTTTGCTGAGATGCGGGCGAACCTCACGGGAGGGCACGAGACGGCTGGCATCATCAACGAGTTCCTCACGCTGCTCGCGACGTGCCATACCGTCATTCCCGAGATGAAGGATGGGAAGATCACGTACCAGGCTTCGAGTCCTGACGAGGCGGCTTTGGTCGCTGGAGCGGACGTGATGGGTTACCGATTCACTGTGCGTGCGTCTGTCTTTCGCGCGCTCGAGCTCGACTGACTCTCGGTGCTTTGCAGACGCGCAAGCCTCAGTCGATCTTTGTCGAAGTCCTCGGCGAGAAGAAGGAGTACCAGGTCCTCAACATCCTCGAGTTCAACAGCACGCGCAAGCGCATGTCGTCCCTCATCCGCGGTCCCGACGGCAAGATCAAGCTCTACTGCAAGGGCGCCGACACCGTCATCCTCGAACGCCTCAGTGGGGAGGAGCAAGCCTTCACGGAGCTCACGCTCACCCAACTCGAGGTTCGTCGTTCGTCTCTGCCTTCCTTCGACGCACTCTGATCCCCCTCGCAGGAGTACGCGACGGAAGGACTTCGAACGCTCTGCATCGCCATGCGCGAGATTCCCGAGGACGAGTACCGCAAGTGGTCCACGATCTACGACAAGGCAGCAGCGACGATCAACGGGCGCAGCGAGGCGCTCGACAAGGCGGCCGAGATGATTGAGCGGGACCTCTTCCTTCTCGGCGCTACTGCGATCGAGGACAAGCTCCAGGAGGGAGTTCCGGATACGATCTACACGCTTCAGCAGGCTGGGATCAAAATTTGGGTCCTGACGGGGGATAGGCAGGAGACGGCGATCAACATCGGCTTGTCGTGCAGGCTCATTTCCGAGTCTATGAGCTTGGTGAGTCCGATCTCCGTGCTTGGATCGCTCTCGTTACTCATGGTGTTTGGGTTGCAGGTCATCGTCAACGAGGAGAACGCTCTCGACACTCGCGACTTCCTCACCAAGCGCCTCGAGGCCGTCAAGAACTCTCGGAACGCCGGAGACTTTGAGGAGCTTGCGCTGGTCATCGGTGAGCTTCGTTGCTTCGCTTCTCGTCGATTCGCAGCTGATGGTGTCCTTGCGCAGACGGGAAGAGTCTCGGATTCGCTCTCGAGAAGGACCTCTCCAAGATCTTCCTCGAGCTCGCCGTCATGTGCAAGGCTGTCGTTTGCTGTGCGTCCTTCGACCATCTTCCTCGACTCTTTAACTGACTGTGTTCGTCCACCAGGCCGAGTATCGCCTCTCCAAAAGGCCCTCGTCGTCAAGCTCGTCAAGAAGAACCTCAAGGCCATCCTCCTCGCCATCGGAGACGGAGCGAACGACGTCAGCATGATCCAGGCCGCGCACGTCGGCGTTGGTATCTCGGGGGTCGAGGGACTGCAGGCGGCACGGTCGGCGGACGTCGCCATCAGCCAGTTCCGGTTCCTCAAGAAGCTGCTGCTCGTTCATGGGACCTGGAGCTACCAGCGACTGAGCAAGCTCATCCTTTACTCGTGCGTGGGTTTCTCTTCCTCCTTTCGTTCCTCCCTGACGGTCGTTTGGTCGCAGCTTCTACAAGAACATCACCCTCTACATGACCGGATTCTGGGTTTGTGGCCTCCTTCGTGCGCGCGTAACGGTCGCTGACCCTTAGCGCGCAGTTCTCCTTCCAAAGCTCCTTCTCGGGCCAAGTCCTCGAGGAATCATGGACCCTCACCTTCTACAACGTCTTGTTCACCGTCCTTCCACCTGTCGTCCTCGGAGTCTTTGATCAGTTCGTCGGCGCACGCATGCTGGATCGGTACCCGGAGCTCTACATGCTTGGCCAGCAGAACAAGTTTGTGAGCATGCACGACTGAGGTTGGAACGACGCCTCGTACTGACGCTTCTGTCGCTCGCAGTTCAGCGTTCGCATCTTCTGGCAGTGGATCGGGAACGCGCTGGCGCATTCTCTCGTGCGTCCTTTCTCGAGAAGCGGAATCCAGCTCGCTAACACCTACATTCCCCCAGATCATCTACGTCGTCACGGTCGGGATTTTCTGGAACGAGCTCATGCTCCCACAAGGCTGGATCGCTGGGCAGTGGGTCTGGGGTACGACGCTGTACCTCGCAGCCCTGCTCACCGTGCTAGCGAAAGCAGCTCTCATCTCCGAGTGCGTTTTCCCAAGCTCTTCGTGTCGAAGTCTTTGCTAACAAGACGATTGCAGTCTCTGGACCAAGTACACCCTCCTCGCGATCCCTGGGTCCTTCGTCTTCACGATGCTCTTCCTCCCCCTCTACGCCTTGATCGCTCCAAAGCTCGGCTTCTCGGTCGAGTACACCAACATCGTCCCTCGATTGTGGTCGTCGCTCGTCTTCTGGGCGACCATTATGGGGCTGCCGTTCCTGCTCCTCACTCGCGACTACGCTTGGAAAGCGTGCGTGCCGATCTGCTGCCCTCTCGCATCGACATGCTAACGACTCTTCGTTCGCAGTTACAAGAAAATGTTCATGCCGGAGCCCTATCACGTCGTTCAGGAGATCCAGAAGTTCAACCTCCCCGATTACCGACCGCGTATGGAGCAGTTCCAGAAGGTGCGTCGTCGCCTTTGACTTGAACTCGTAGCTGCTGACTCCTCGTTGCAGGCCATCAAGAAGGTGCGCGCCGTGCAGCGACTACGACGGAATCGGGGCTTCGCGTTCTCTCAGTGCGTTTTCCGTCCTTTTCGAGTCTCGCTGCTGGGCTGAGGCGGAATATCTTGCAGGACGGAGGATGGCCAGGAGCAGATCATCCGGGCGTACGACACGACAAAGACGAAACTAGCAGGCTAGGATTACAATTGGAATCACTGTTGACACCTTCAAGTTCGCCGCCCGACTTTGAGAGCCACCCATTCTTGAATTCGATCTCGCATTCTGCTCCCCCTACGCCTTCACGTTCGCGTAGACCCATTCCTCGAAACGATCCTTCAACGCAACCATCCCAGCATCGGCCCAAGGAACTGCGAAAAACGGAAGTCAGCTTCGTCGGAACCTGGAGGAGCGTGGCGAAGCGTACTGAACTGCGCGAGAATGGCTCCTCCAACACCGCTCTCCTGATCGACAAAGTAGTACGAGTTGGCCAAACCCGCCCAACGAAGCGTGCCAGCAGCTCCACCGGCGGCGGACTGTCGAATCGAGGTGAAGTCAGCGAGAGTTGAGAGGATTCTGGGACGGAGAGAAAGGGGCGCACAGCTTCGCGAGAGTACATCCTGAGGGTGTGCGAGGGTGTCAGTGGGTTCAGGGAGCAATAAATAAAGGCCAACGCACGTCTGAAGTGCCGTCCAGCCCTCTCCAGCAGCTCCAGTTCCGTCCAGGGCTTCGCTGTACCTCGCAACACTGTTTGAAAACCCACCATTCCAGGAGGTGTGCACAGGGGTAGGAAGCGAAATGTTGTAGTGGCGTGCGAGGTTGTCGCTCGAGACGTCGGCCCAGAGCTTCGCGGAGATGAGAGGTTTGGCGCCGGGCGAGGGAGCGGTGGCGTTGAGGAGAGCTCGCAGGAAGGTGGCGTAGGCGGGGACGGTTCTGGACCAACAAAGAGATCAGTTGTGCTGGAGGAAAATGGTCGGAGGAACTTACCCATGGAGAGCAGCTGAGCCAAGGACGGCGTGTCCAGCTGGAGGAGTCCCCTCGAACTGCGGCGTGTCGACTGCCTGGGGCGGGACGACGAAGAGGCTTTCTCCAGCCTTGAAGGAGACCGTCGCACGGTTCTCGTTCATCTTCTCCGAGCGGAAGGAGTCGAGAGTGTCGGGAGCGATTCCGAGAGGAGTGAGGACGAGATCTTGCTGCGCTCGTCGAAGCGTCGACTTGTTGATGCGCTCGACGAATCGCGCGACCCAGTCGGCAGCTGGGGCAGAACATCGCTCAGCACGATCTCGAAAAGCTTGATCGGGGAATTACGCACACACACCGTAGAGCCAGCCAGTCCCAGTTTCGAAGGAGCGAGGAACGTCGTACGCTTCCTCGAGTCCAGACATGACCGAAGGAACGCTTCCGTGCGGAACGTACTGCGACGCAAGAAAGTCAGAACTGTGGCTCTCTTGTCGTCTTTCTACGACCGGGACGCACAAGATCTTTGTGTTCCTCGCTGGTGAACTCGTATCCAAGTCCGGACGTGTGCGTGAGCAGGTGCCTGAGGGTGATCCCGACCTCTGCGTCGCGCAGTTTCCACTTCCCCTCCTCGTCCTTGCCATCAAATATCTTGCTGATAGGTCGACCGTTGTGGAGTGCGAGCTCGGGGAGAAGCTGAACCAGCGCATCGTGCGAATCAAGGTCGAAGCTGTGCTCCTCGACGAGGACCAACGCAGTCAGACTCGTGAGCGCCTTGGACATTGATGCCATCCAAACGACAGTGTCGAGAGTCATGGGCTCCTTTGTCGTGATGTCGCGCGTCCCTTGAGCGGCTTCGGCGACGGAGCCATCGCGGTTGAAGGCGACTGCGACGAGGCCTGGAGCCGTTTCGGCTTTGACAGCGGCGGCGAGGAAGTCGGAGAGAGAGTTGGAGAGTTGAACAGAGACCATCACTTCGAGAGAGGGTGTGGAGTAAGAGCAAGAGAGGGGAGGTCGAAAGGAGAGCCGGTACGGAGCCCCACTTTCGAAGTCACCCGCCCTCCTCAGATCTCGTCGCAGAGCCGACCTTGATACATAGCAAGACAACATCTATACAGTTCCTTCGTCCTCTAAGCCCCTCCCACCCCTTCTTCTCAAGGTCCCCTCCTCCTCCTCCCTCGCACTGCTCTTCGCCATCTCCACCGCTTCCTCGGATCCACGTTCCGGCTGCAAAGGTCCTCCAATCGAGACCAACACTGCAGCGGAGTTGGCAGTAGGAGCGTCGAGGACTGCGAGCTCCTTTTCGGAGAAGATGCGAGGGAGCCAGTAGTGCCGCACGGGGATGAGGAGAGTGATGATGATGGGGAAGCCTATGCCGGCTGTTTGGAAGTTCGTTAGTGCTCGAACGACCAGATTGGGGCGAGTGTGAGACGTACCGAGCGTCTCGGAGACCGCCATGATCCCCGCAAAGAAGAAGAGCTGGATCGCAATGAACTGGAGGATCGCTCTCTTGCGAACCTGGAGCAGCGGATGCTCTGGCGGCGTGAGGCTCGGATCCCGCATGAGGAAGAGCGCTTTGTGAACAATCCCGTTCCCCTCGATGCTGCCCCAACCAACGATGAGGAACACGCCAGCGAACATGGCGCGAGGCATGAGGCCCAGCACGACGAGGAGAGGTCTTGACATCGTCCCCAGTGCCAAAAGCTGTACAATTCCGAGATCAGCGAGGTTCTTTCGCAGGGAGGAAGGAGAGCGTACCCCCATGGCCGTATGCGAGACCCTCTGCTCCACCACGCAAGTGCGAACGACCTTCATCGGCCGTCCTCCGACTTTGGTTTCGTCCTCGACTTGCTCGGTGACGCAGAGCGACTCGGTGTGGATAGGAGCTTGAGGGACGAGACCGTTTGGAGCAGGAAAGCCGAGGATCCCAGCGACAAGGGTAGTGCAGCCCAAGAGGAAGAAGTCCTGTCGAGTCCGAATTAATGGCGAGGTTGGAAGAGGGCGAGGTTGAACTGACCCAGTGGAAACCTGCGGGTCGTTTGACTGGGAACGCGCGAGATTGGGCCATGACGGAGGAGACCTGGTGGTGAGAGAGGGTCAGTGAGGTAATGAAGAAGGACTTGATGAACGACGCACGTTGTTGTCAAAGTAGAAGAGGAGCGTTACAAGGCACCCGAAAGGCAACGCGACAAAGATCCACTTGACGGGAAGGTTCCAAAAGTCTACGACCCAGTTGCGACTGCGAGGGGGAACTCAGCTGAATCCGAGTGCGAAAGGGGAAAGGGGACGAACTCGGTCGAGGGAGCGAACGACTTGGTGATGGGAAGGAACTCGAGAGCAGTGTCCTTGAGGTTTCCGGGTCTGCAAAGATTGATCAGTCACGTGAAGACTCGGAAGACAAGAAAGGAACATTACATGTGGACGAATCCGGTGAAGAAGACGATCGCAAGTGCGAACGAGTAGTCGGCCAGGAACTTCCTCGCCCAGAACGCTGCAAGATTTCTCATCAGTCTCGGTGTCAAAGCGAACGGAGCGAGAGACCCACGTCCAAAGCCCAGCGTCGCAGTGCGCTCAAAGTAGTAAACGGAGAGGACGAAGAGCATCGCAATGACGATGCTGTAGTACCCAGCTGACCCAGAGAAAGTAAACTCCTCAATGAGAAGCTCCATTCCTTTTTGAAGGTAGATGACGCCGACGTCTGCGTGCGGAAGTCAGCGAGCGTTTGATTGCGAGGCACGAGAGCAGCGCACAGAACCCGAACGTCTCGGAGGTCATGTCGGTGATGAAGCGCGTGCAGTCGGAGATGTTGAAGATGGCGGTGATGAAGTGGGTGATAGCAGACCAGATGAGAACCCAAGCTTGGAACTTGAGGTAGTCGGTGATCCGCTGTGCTGGGAGTGCATCGCCGAAAAAGTTGAGGCTCTCAAGGATGTCGAAAGTGGTGAAGTTGAACAGCGAGATCAGACCTACGCAATGCGCCTTCAGTTCTGCAGCAGAGAAGAGCGATCCAGCAACGTACCAGTGACCCCAACAATCGTGAGAGGCTGAACGCTCAAGATCCCAAAGACGAGCGCTGCGACAGCCGAGGAGAGCAGCGTCTCGTTGATACCGTAGCTGCCTCCAGTACGGAAGTTCATGTCCAGCGTGTACGCAATCGCTGGCATAACACTGCGAGAATCATACCAAACGATCAGCGCCTCCCCCGCATCCCATCCATCCTCACGGGCTCTACTCACTTGAGGAAGTACATCCGGATCGTAGCTCCCACCGTACGCTCCACGTTCTCCGGAACCACAGCCTCCGTCCAATCGCTCCAGTAGAACGGCAGCCGCCGCTTCACGTCCGCCCACATGCCGCGAAACGGGCGGTACTGGTACGCCAGAGATCGTGTCGGCCAGGGACGAGGGTCGGGAGGGAAGCTGGTTGGCCCCCGGTGGGTGAAAAGTTTGCGGTCGGCAGTAGGGAGAGTTGGAGATGGGGAGCGACGGGTGCTTGAAGTCGAGGTGCTTGAGCTGGGGAGGGGAGGGGGTGGAGGTGGAGGGGCAAGCTCTAGCTCAGTCACGCTGAGAGGCCTGTGTGAAGCCTCCATCCTTGTACGCTGGCAGGAAGCAGGGAGAGTGCTGGACGCTGACCAACGGCAGCCAAGGGAGGCGCCAGAAGATGCAGATTTTCGCGTCTTCCTCCGCACCTTGGCGGCGGGAATTCTCCCCGTTCCTGCTTGCTGTTCGAAGAGCGCGAAGACGGCGCGCACCACACTCTGCTCTACTCGGCACGCAGGGACGCTGCTGCTGTCGCCCGAGCGAGTCGTTGCTTCTCGCAGTGCTTCTCCGTTGCAAGATCGCGGTCGCCACAGAGTCCCTCCGCTCGTCCAGGCCGAATACTCGCCTTGCTCGAGCTCCGTTAGACCTGGCGGGAACTACTTCTCCTTGGGAGCTCGAACCTCGCGAGACGCAACCCTCCTCTCCTTTCTCCCGACTATGTACTAGAGGGCGCTGTCTTGCCTGAACCACAGACGAGAACTGCTGATCCTGATGCCTGCTCTGAAAGCAAGTGATTCCGCAGGCGTACTCAGGGAGTTCTCCCGTGGATTCCGCGCTCATCGATTCCTCCTTCTCTCTCTCCCCGCAGAGCTATCGAGCCAGAGGCTGCTCGAGTCCTTCACCTCGACATCCCTACACAAGCTCTTCTGGATTCCTAGTTTCCCCTCTGTTCTACCCGCCCACTCGCCCTTCCAAAGCCTCCATCGTCTGCGATCCTCGATCCTCCTCCGCCATGCGCTTCTCAGCGATCCTCGTCAGCGCGATGCTCTTCAAGGCGTTTGTTGGGGCGCAGGAAGTGGTGGTGGATACGCAGGAGGAAAGCACGAGCACCTCGTCAACCGCTTCGACGACGGGGAGCAGCTCGGCGACCGCGGGGGAGACGACCTCTTTGAGCACGTCGGTGACGAGTAGGA
This sequence comes from Glaciozyma martinii, assembly GCA_025758715.1. Classification (NCBI taxonomy): domain Eukaryota; kingdom Fungi; phylum Basidiomycota; class Microbotryomycetes; order Kriegeriales; family Camptobasidiaceae; genus Glaciozyma; species Glaciozyma martinii. Next base: position 24,131 of record JANGFH010000071.1, on the reverse strand, counting down.
CACGGGAGGGGAACAATCAAGGGAAGACTTCGACTGAATCGTCGAGCGAATCGTGAGCTCCCTTCCTGGGACTGAAGAGGACGGCGCTGACCGAGTTTTGGACGCAGGGAGACTTCAACCGTCAGCGCAAGTACCAGCAGGTGGGTCGTATTTCCAGTCTCCACGGCTGCTTGCAGCTGCTTATGAACCTCTCAAACCAGTCGATCTACCCGGGACGAAAGCTCGCGCGGATCCACGGCCTCGTCCACTCCCCAATGGCCCGGCCCAACGAGTGCTTCCACCTCTTCTTCGACAACCTCTTCGACAACCTCGAAAAGCTCCGTTCAATGGGTCTGGCCTTGGGTGCCTCAGTCACCTACGAGTTCTGCGAGAACGACGTCGACGACTTCGCAGTGGTGGAATCCTCCGGCTGCGACGACGACGAGAACGCATTGGTGGGATCCTCCGGCTACGACGACGTCGAACTGGTGGAATCCTCCAGCGGCGACGACGACGTCAAAAACTTCGAACTGGTGGAATCCCCCAGCCGCGACGACGACGTCGAAAACGTCGAACTGGTGGAATCCTCCAGCTGCGACGACGACGACGAGGACGAATTCGTGGGATCCCCCAGCTGCGACGACTTCAAATTGGTGGATTCCTCCAGCTCCGACGGCGACCACGACTTCTTCGCAGTGGCACTGGAACCCAATCGGTTCGACCTCGACGACTTCGCAATGGCAGTGGATCCCTCCCACTTCCACTCCGAGCCTCCCGCCAACGTCGACTCCCGCCAACGACGATCCCACCTCCCCTACAACCTCCTCTTCCGCTGAAGACGTCCTGCCAACGACGACGACGACGACTTCAGGAGCCGATTTTGCTGCAGATACCCCTTCAGAGACGATGTGTGTGCGCTTCTCTCTTCCGCTCGCCGTAGCGATTCTAACCGATTCTTTCGCCACAGGCTCGAATCAACCACCGTCCTGACGAGCCTCGAGACCCAAACGCTCGCCATCACGACCGTCGACGCCGCAGGGCGACCCACGACCGCCACTTCCACCATCCTCGCGATCGCGTACTCGACTTCAGTCCTCACTCTCTCTCGATCTTCGACCGCTCTCGCGAACGGCGATGTCGAGATGGACAGCTCGATTATCCTCGTCAGCGCGAGCCGGGATCCGAAGGCCACAGGGACGTCGACGAGCAGGTGCGTTATCTCTCTCCCCTGTCGCAGCAAAAACGATTGACGAATCCCGCAGAACGAGCCTCGCAAAAGACCGTACCGCCAACCCAACCCTCGGCGCCTCCTCGACCGAGCAGTCCCAGTCGGCCGACAGCACGTCCTCGTTCGTCCCCTCTCCCCGTTCTCCCCTTTCCACACTGAACCCCCCACTCTCGCTACAGTTCTTCCCAGAACGCCATCAGCCTGAGCGCCATCATCGGCGGCTCGATCGGCGCTCTCGTCCTCCTCATCCTCCTCATCCCCTTCTGCCTCGCCTGGCGCCGTCGTCGCCGTCGTCAATACGCCGCCGTTTCCGAGGAACGAGGATTAGCCTACGGTCCTCCGTCGTATGGACCTCCGGGGACGATGCCGGCGCCGGAGATGAGGGAGTGGGGGGCGGGGATGGATCATAGGAGTTATGGGGGGACGGGGAGGAGGGTACCGGTTCCGCTGGTGGAGGAGGAGAGTGAGGGGGAGGAGCAGAAGATGGGGGAGAGGGAGAGGCTTTACGAGGAGGACGAGGACGAGGATGAGGGGATGTGGGCGGGCGCGGCGGCGGGGGGAAGTGGGTTGAGCGAGATGGATCGCCGAGTGCTGAGAGGGGCTGCTTCGCCGACGCCGTCGAGCAGGATGCCACCGCTCCAGCAGTCCAAGCGCGCCTCGACTCCGTCCGTCGTCGTCTCGGGCGCTGCGAACGAGGAGCATGCGGCGCAGTTTGTCGAGAATCCGTTCGTCTCGCACGAGGAGCGCGAGGCGGCGAAGGAGGAAGGCGAGAAGAGTCCGTTGGTGCTGGGAGAGGCGCCACCGTTTCCTAAGTCGGGGAGGGGAGGAGTGCCGTCGCCGTTCTTTGGCGGGAATCAGTAATCGGGAGTCGGGTAGGGTTTCTGGGAGAGATTTGAATACACTCGTTAGCTTCGCACGTAGATAATCTACCACACGCTCTTTAGCACCGCAGGAAAGGCACGAGATGGAAAGCAGAGCTCGAGAGAGAGAAGCTGAAGAAGCAGCGGATCGAAAGCAGAGGTCCACCCGCCCAGAGCAGTGGCTCCAGTCCCAGCGCAGATCAGCTCCCTCGTCCCTCCGCAGAGTCCCTCCCCAGACCGCACCAAATCACGCCACCCAACCTTTATGTTTCAGCTGCCCTCCTCCCTCCTGCTCCCTTCTCCACCGCGTTCACCGCCCGCGTCCTCCAGCTCCTCCGCCGTACTGCGTCTTCCGGCCAATGTCGAAAGGCAAGTAGCGGTACTTCCTCATGTGTCCAATCTGTCTCCGCATCGTGATGACGAAGAGGACGCAGAAGTAGACGAGGAGGATGGGCCAAAAGACGGGGATGTCGAAGAAGGGGAACGCCGTCATGACAATCGAGATTGCCACCGCTCGAGTCGCCGCGTGCCTGCACCATCCAGATCAGCTCCCTCCTCCTAGAACCCCGAACAGGGCAACGCACCAGAAGTGGAACTCGGGAAGACGGCGGATGAAGGGGCGGAACTCTCCATCCTGCATGTCGCCGTACGTCCCTCCGTTGCTCCCTCCGATCCCAGGAGAGTTGCTCGTAGGCAGTCCCGGTGCGCCCTCTTCGACGTCATTCTCCGCGATGTCGGCTGCGAGGGAGGGGTCGAACTTGGGTTGGAGGAAGGCGAGGAAGAGGTTGAGGAGGTAGATTCTGCGTTCGTGCTTCGGGTGAGCGGGGATAAGGAGGACGAGGGAGGAGGAGCGTACCCGAGGCCGTAGCAGACGATGTAGTATGCTTGCGCCCAGAGGATCCTTATGAAGAAGAGGACAAAGAGAACACCAGTGACGCCCCAGCGACGGAGGGTATGAGGAGTCGTCCGGTCTGCGGAAGGGGGCACTCGTTAGTGGAGCTGGGGAGTGGGCAGGAGGTGGCGCGTACCTAGGGTGGTTTGGTAGAGCTGCGGCGAGGACGTGGAGGCGTTGGTGGCGCGTCGCGGAGGATGGGAGGGAGGGTGGAGGCGAGTGGGGGAGGAACAAAGGTAGAAGCGGTTAGCACTTGATCACTGGAGGGCGGCCAGGTGCACCCAAGTCGAGGGAGGCCTCTCCACCAGGAAGCGCAACGAGACACGTTCTGCCTTGAGAGAAGGAGAGAGTACTCACCCTGCCGTATCGCTGGACCGACTCAAACACCGCCGTGCCTGCTGATGGTTCTGCGCCCTCCATCGCGAAAAGGTAAGAGAACGGGGTTGAGTTGAGGAGGAGGAGCAGGAGAGGCGCGCGGCGCGTGAAGACAACCCCGAGGGAAGAGAGGCCACGTCGACTCTTCGGACTGGGGCCAGGACTTGGGCTGGTGAACGCTGCTGATTCTACAAGTAAACAAAGGACTGTATTCCAGACAGATCGAGCCAGGAGAGACAGCCTGACGAGGGGAAGAGAGCTGCCAGCGATTCGGCTCGCTCCAGTTGGTCTTGCTCCTCAACTCGCCTGCCTTTGAGGCTTTACTCTGACCTGGACCGATGAGGATCTCGTTAAGCACGCTGGTGTGCTGCCTTCCCCTCCGTAAGCTCACTCCTGCCTCCACAACTCGCCTCCAAAGCTCACTGCATCGTCATCACCCAGTCGCGCGAGCTCAGGACGGGCAGCAGGTCACGTTCGGGCTCACTCAAGGCGCCGAGCTCACCAAGAGTACAACCGAGACTGCTGGAACCGACGGCGTCCCTGCAACAGTCCAGGAGGAGCAACTCCGAGTCGACGACAAGGTGCGCATCGAGCTGGCTGTCCAGAGCTCCTCGGGTGCAGGCTAACGCTCTGTATCTCCCAGATCATCCCTTCAACCGGCCCTACTGGCTCAGAACTACACGCCTCCGCCCTCTCCCTCCTTACAACCCTCACCGCGCACGCGTCCCTCTCGACCGCCTCAACAACCTACACCCCTCTCCTCCGTCCCTCCTCCTACACCCCCTTCCTCGACCTCCTCGAATTCTCGCTTAGCCCCTTTGCCGCCAAAGTCGTTCGAGGGACTCGCCGCGTCGTCGGCTACCTGTATGGCGGGGGAGGAGGTGGCGGAGGGAGGGATTGGAGTGTCAGAGGAGCGGTTAGGGCGCTTGGGAGGGTCGAGTTGAGGACTCCGAGAGGGGAGGGAGTGAGTGGGAGAAAGTGGTGGGAGGATGGAGGGCTTGCGGGGAGGAAGCTGGGGAGGGACGAGGTGAGGGATGGGATGGAGGAGGTGCTGAGGAGAGCCAAGGCGGCTGGAGAGAAGGGAGCTTACGAAGGATGGGTGCTTGTTGGAGATCTCTATCTTGTGAGTCCAGCCTGGGTCCAGCTGAGGGACTGGGAGCTGAATCGACGTCGCAGTCCGGACACCTCACGCTCGAACCGAATGCGAAGATCGCTTTGGAAGCCTACACGCGAGCGTCCGAAGAGGGTGGTATCCCAGAAGCGCAGTACAAGCTCGGCTTCCTCTACGGATCGAACTATGGTGCCGCGACGGGTGGAGTCGAAGGCGTCGGGAAGCAAGGCAGCGTGCGTCTGCTCTCCCTTCATCCTCGCGCGCGAGCTCAACCTCGTTCCCCTCAGGCTCTTCTGCACTACACGTTCGCCGCGCTCTCCGCCCACGTTCCTTCCTCCCTCACAGTCGGCTACCGCCACTGGGTCGGAATCGGCACCAAACAAAGCTGCAAAGACGCTCTCGGGTGGTACAAATCCGCCGCCGACTCCGGTTCGTCCCTCCTCCTCTCCCCGTCTACCCTCCTAACCCTCCTCTCAGCGATGCAAACCTTCAACGCCGGTCCCCCAGGCGGCCGCCACCTCCCTCCGCCCAAGATCCGCCTCTCCGACCTCGAAGGCGGCGCCTTCGGACCCGGCGCCTCGGCCTCTTCTCGCCCTCACATCACGGGCGGATCCAGTGCGCAGACGCAGCAGGAGTGGGACGACCTGCTCGAGTACCAGTACTTTCATGCGGAGCGCGGGGACGCCGTGCCCATGTTTCGGCTTGGGAGGCTTTATTATCAGGGGTTTGGAGGTGGGGGATTGGGAGGTGCGAGAGGGGGGAAGGGGAGATTGGATGTGGGGATGGGAGGGTTGAATGATGGGATGTCCGAGGGGGGGAGGGACTTTGGGAGGGCGGCAAAGTGGTTCATGAAGGTGGCGGGGAGCGTGGTGAGTCGACGTGCGCTTGCGATTCCTTGGAAGGATGCTAACGAGGTGTGGTGGTGACGCAGTGGCAGAAGGATCTCAAGGAGGTTACGACGAGTCCGACGGCGAAGAAGGGAGAGCAGAAGATTGGATTCTACGACCCCGCAAAGGACGTCAAGCAGACGACGGACGATCACTTCAACATGGTCGCAGGACTTTCGGCTGGATTCCTCGGGAGGATGTACATGCGTGGCGAAGGAGTTCGCGTCGACTACGCAAAGGCGTTCCTCTGGTTTATGCGCGGGAGTAGTCAGGTTCGTCCTCTCCTTTTCGCTTGCAGGGCTTGTTCTGATCACGGTGGTGGACAGGGAGACCGCGAATCGAACAACGGCCTCGGCATCATCTTCCGCGATGGACTTGGCGTCGAACCCGATCTCAAGAAGGCGAACGCGCTCTTCCTCGCCGCAGCTCAGCAGGATCTCGCCGAAGCTCAAGTCAACTTGGGCAAATATCACTTCGGTTCGTCCACTGCTGTCCTTCGACGTCCCCCCACTCAATCCCTCTTCACTTGCAGGAATCGGCGAATACGCGCTCGCGACGGCCCAGTTTGAGCTCGCGATCCGCCAAGATCCCACCCGCGTCGCCGACTCCTTCCAGGCGTACTACTACCTCGCCGAACTCAGTGCGCACGCCGTCAACCGACCGGACCAGTGTCCTTCGGCCGTCGCGTTCTACAAGTATGTCGCCGAGCGAGGAGATTGGGAGCACGAGGTCTGGTGGGAGGCCGAGAGGGCTTTGACGAGCGGGGACGAGAGGACTGCGATGCTGGGTTACTGGATCATGGCTGAACGGGGGTACGAGGTTGCTCAGAACAACGTTGCGTGGATCCTGGATCGAGGTGCGTTCCTTCGCTTGCGTTCTTCGGGTGCTGCAGCTGATGCGCGCTTTCGCAGACAAGAAACGCCTTCGCCTACCCCTCCTCGACGCTCAACCCGCCTCGAACCTCACCGACCGCCTTGCCCTCGCTTACTGGACTCGCTCGGCGGCGCAAGACAATGTTGATGCGCTCGTCAAGATGGGAGACTACTACTACGCCGGCCTCGGAGTCGACGAACCGCAGCTTGAGAAGGCGGCGGCGAACTACCAGAGCGCGGCGAACTCGAGGACCAGCGCTTTGGCCATGTGGAACCTCGGGTGGATGCACGAGAATGGGAAGGGGGTTGCGCAGGTGCGTTCCCTTTGCTTCCTCGCTGGGTCTCAGGTGCTGATGATTGTGTGGGCAGGACTATCACCTCGCGAAGAGGTACTACGACATGGCACTCGAGACGAGCGCAGACGCCTACTTCCCCGCCACTCTCTCCCTCATCTCCCTCTACGCTCGATCATTCTACCACTCCCTCTTTGGCGCCAACGACGACCTCAAGACTCTCTCCCTCTTCACCGCTCCTCCGCTCGAAGAAGGCTCTGTTCCCGCGCAGCCATGGTCGTTGGATCGAGCCTGGAGAGCGATGAAACGACAGTGGGGCATCGATCCTGGACCCGATCCAGCGGGGCAGGAGGGGGTGCAGGAGGTCGGAGGGACGAGGGCGGAGAGGAGGCAGGATGTGGTGGATGCGCAGAGGGAGTGGGAGGGGGACGATTTGGATTGGGCGAGGATGGACGACGAGGAGGAGGATGAGTTTGGGCTCGATGGCGATGGGGACTTTACGGGGACTGTGGGGATCATCGTTCTTTGCGTTACTCTCGGGTGCGTTCCTCTCTCTCTCTCGATTTTGTGCTGCAGGACTGACGAAAGTCACAGCTGGCTCCTCTACTTCCGACAAGGACGTCTTCCCGCCGAGCCTGCGCGATTCCCTCGACAACCCGCTCCGCCTGTACCAGCCGCTGCACCAGCACAGGCCGTTGCCGATCCCAATCCTCCAGCAGCTCAACCCACTCCTCCGCCGATCCCGCCGGACGCGAGGGGGGAGGATGAGACGACGGAGGTGTAGGATTGAAGAACCTTCGTTGCTGCGGAATGCAAGTGGGTTGGTTCGGAAATTGGGGAGAGCGAGAGACCTTGCGAGGCGAATGGAATATCGCTGTTCCTGGAATGCTTCTGCTCCGTCGTTCTCTCATTGCTGTCCGCCAGCTCTTCTGCTCCTCAGGCCTGCCAACGCTCAGTCCTCCGTGGACCCTCGTTTCTGACTTGGCCTGCGGCGGCCCGCTGTCAAGCTCTTGCCCTTCTTCCATCCGCGAACGAATGGCGCAAGTCCACCAACGGTTCGGTTTTCCTCACCAAGGTACGCCGCCTTCTTTCCCGGGGGCGAGGATGCAAGCTGATTGCCTCCGCTCCTGCAGGCGACGGGCAGGAAGACCGCAAGCCGGCCCTCCTCGCGGAGGACACCAAGGCCGTGCTTCGCGCGGAGGACCCTCTTCGCGACTCGGAGGAGGAAAGCGACGACTCTGTGTCCAGCGCTGAGGACTACTCTGAGCCGGAGGAGGAGAACGGGCAGCACTGTACGTACAACCTTGCGGCACCAGTGGGAGCCGTTCGCTCGCTGATCACATTGTACAGGGAAGAGCAGGACCCAGTGGACTGGCGACGAGTATGAGCGAATGGAGAAGGCCATCAAGAGGAACACTGTCGGCGGAAAGATCTCCTGGGTCGGCGTTGCGGCTGAGATGAAAAACGAGAGGACGCCGCACGCCTACGAGTGTAGGCGGCACCTCGGGTATCCCAAGCTCCTTCGCGCGCACCGTTCGTCAGGCTACACAGAGCGGGGGACGAGGGAGCTGATTTCGCTTCTCCCGCGCAGAAAAATGGAAGAAGAAGCTGGTTTGGACTCGTCAGGACGACACCAAGCTCATGCGTGTTGTTGGGACCGGAGTGACGTGGGACGATGTTGGGAAGAGTTGGAAGCCTCTTCGTTCGGGAAGCAGCTGTCGTCGCCGCTACTTGCTTTTGGAAGGGAAGGATAGCTTTGGAGACGGCGCGGACTTTGAGGAGGGGAAGGTCTCGGTGAGTCGTCTCTGTCTTCGCTCAGCGAAATGTCGCTAACGGTCCTTCTACTCACAGGCGGCGCAGGCACCCAAGAGGTATGCCTTCTCGTCTTTCACTTGCGCAAGGCTGCACTGAAGTTGTGATCCCAGGTGGTCTGAGGTCCAGCGTTCGCGAAAGACGACTACCTCCGGAGCTCCCGCTACCAAGCCGGTCAGTTGCTCTCTGGCGGTGGTGGTTCCTTCTCCCGCTTACACGAATCGTTCGACAGATAGTGATCGAGCTGAGCAGCGACGAGGAGGACTTCAAGCCCGCAGTCAAGCAGGCGAACAAGAACGCCAACCTCAGTAGCTTGCTTCGCTCCTTCCGAAAACAAGGACGCTAATCTGCTTCTCACTCGCAGCAGCGTCGGCGCCTCTCAACAAAGCCGTCATCTCCAACTTCAGCAGGAAGCGTGACATCTTCCCCGCTGCGCCAGCTTCCGCCCCGAAGCGCCTTCAGTCTGTTACCGGAACCTCGCAGGCCAACGTCGCCCCCGCTCTCAACAACGAGATCAGCGAGCTCAAGGTTTGTCGCACAGCACCCTCTCGTCGCAACTTCCTAACGCAATTCATTGCACAGGCTGAGCTCTTCCTCAAGAGGGACCAGAAGGAAGGTCTCGGCTTCGAGCTCCTCGACGCCGCTCCAGAGGCGAGGGAGGCGATTCGCGTGCGCCTTTCTCGCTTCCTTGGATCGCACGATTAACTGACAGGGATTCGGGCCCACAGGCTCAGATCCACAAGCTTTCGAGCGAGATCGGAGTTCTTCAGGGCAGGTTCATGCGCATGCAGGACTCTTCCTAGGAAACCACAAACGTGCGAACGTCCCTCCCCTTCTCAAGGAATGCTCTGCTAATCCCTTGCTTCTTTCGCAGCGCTTGAAGCTCAAAGGTCCGCTTCTTGGGTTGCTCGAGCAACGACGAGCTGACTTTGGCCCTTCGCAGCTCACCCAAACCTCGCTTGACGACTCGGCTTTCTGTACCTCGCTTCCCTTCTGAAACATGCGCTCTTGGCTTGAATACTGGAGCTCGCTCGACCACCTCGAGCCTTCCGAGAGCCAGGCGCGGTGAGAGCTACGCGAAGAGGCGAGCGCAGATCGTCAGCTCTCCTCCCTCCTCCCTCCGAACGAATCGTACGACGATGCGGGTGGTGGTATTAGGGGACTACACTCTAAACACTACGAACCTCCCCCTCCCCCTCACGAATACTGTCCTCCCACACTCTCCTCGACCCGGATCTTGCGTTCGACCCATCGCAGCGAAAAGACCGTCCCAGCGGCGATGAGGAACACGCTGTCGAACAAGCGGGAGAAGACGTCAAAAGAGGGGAGGGTATCGAGGAGGGAGGTGGTGGTTTCGTTGGGGGATTGGGGGAGGGAGATTAAGGAGGTGAGGAGGTAGATTCCCTGGGTTGCGAGGGCGTTAGTGGAGCTCGAGGAGAGGAGGAAAGCACGTACCATAAGTTGAGCGAGGAAGAGAAGCATGAAGGAGGTGCTGACGCCCGTCGAGGCGACTTTGAAGATCTGCAAAAACCGCATCGTCAGCTCCCCACTCCCCGACCCCAGCGAGGGAACCGCACCTTGGACACGCTGCCCAGCACATTTCGCATGTTGGCCAAGATGATGCTTCCGATGAGCACCAGTCCAATGAGCCTCGACCACGTCGCCACGTCGATATCGATATCGAGCAGCACGACGAGTCGTCCGACGAGCGACGTGAGCAAGTCCGTTCCCGGTGGGGTTTCGTCCAGCGAGACCGGCTCAGCGTCCTCTCCCAACACTGGTCGCACATGGTGGTGTCGCTGCGAGTACCCGAAAACGAGGTTGATGCAAGACTGCACAAAGAACCCATCAGCTCCCGCCTCCTGCTCGCGCGCAAAGACTCACCACAAAAACCCTCCAAACGCAGTACACGCTCAGCGCCCAGCCCGCCGCCAACCATAAGCGACCCTTGAAGCTCCTCCCCAGCTCCCGCATCTCTTTCCTCCTCCTCAACAGCCCCACATCATGCATCATCTGCCCTTCCAACCCCTCGAGCGCCTTGAGCTCAATCTCCAAGCTCGCCCGATGCGTAGCAGCGGGCGTGCTGGTCGTCCATCTTGAGAAGAGGGATTGCGCGGCGGTGGCTTCGGCTTCGCGGGCGGCAGAGGAGGTGGCGAGGGCGAGGGAGCGGGTGCGTCGTTGGATGTCGAGGCGGGCGCGGTACAGGGATCGCTCGGCCGAGGTGATCTGTGCGTCGGTGACAGGTTCGCTGTGGAAGGATCTGGATTAATGGGAGCGCAGAGGGAGAATGAAGGGGACGAACGCGGAGGAGATGGAGCGCCATTCGTAGGCCTGCCAGGCGGTGTTGACGGCTCCCCCGCCGGAGAGGGAGGCGATGAGGAAGACTCCAGGGACGCAAACGCGCGAGAGGAGGTCATTGATGAGGCCTGGGAGGACGCAAAAGGTCAGCATCCAAGCTACCACGCTGGGTCGAATGGGAATACCTAGCGAACGTCCTTCGACGACAACTCGGGACGCCAGGAGGGATCCGACTCGGTAGAAGAGAAAGAGGTATATGCTGAAGGGAACGAGGGTAAGGGCGATGGTGCGTGGTGCGGGAGTTGTGCGAGTGCGATGGGTGAGGAGAAGGGAGAGGCCGAGGGGGATCACGAAGATGATGAGGGAGAGGAGGGTGAGAAGGGACAGCGCCCAGTTGAAGGATCGCGTCCTGCACACACTTGTTAGCTAGCACTTGGGAGGACGAGCTCCGAGACTCACCTAGCGCCGACTGCTTCGCCAAACAGCACGAGCGTAAACAGCATGCACGACTCGGAGAAGGACAGGCAGAAGAGCGAGGTCGACAGCTTGGGGTAGAGGTAGTTCTGCTGTCTCGCGAGCGAGAACTTCTTGACCATCCCTGGACTCGGCGGTGGCGAGCTGCCGGGAGGAGCGGACGAAGACGCGCCCGACCTCGCGTTGATCGTCAACAACGAAGACCCTGCGGTCCCTCCCGTCCCCGACCCAGTGCTATCACTCCTTAACCTCCCCTTCCCGTGTGCCGTCCCCAGACCCGGGCTGGTACTCCTTGAGCTCCCTCCCACTCCCGCTCCCGCCCTGCCAGGGAAGTGGCCCCCTTTCTCGACCTCGTCCAGCGCAATCTCGTTCTTGTCGGGCGTCTCGAGCACGCCGTTGTACCCATCTTCGCGGATGACGGAGCGAAGGTCGGAGAAGAGGGAGACGTTGACAAAGTGCCGGCAGACGAGGAAGAAGACGCCTCGAAGCGCAACGAGGAAGGCGGTCTCGAAGAGCAACGACGAGGTGGCTTGTCGGAGAGGGAGGGAAGGGGGATCCAGAGCTGAGCTCATGCCGGGGATTGGGGCGACAGCTGTGCAGTCGGCGAGTGGTGTCGGGCGGCGTGGAGGGAGGCGAAAGGGAGCTGCGCGATCTCTCGTAGTCGAACTCAAAACCGTCTTCGGACGATCTACGTCGCAGTTACTGCTCTGCGAAGCTCCCCATCCTCGTTCAGAGCATTCAGAACCTCCTGGAACAAGAGCTGAATTATCGCGGCACAACCATCACGACAAACGACCGCGACTCTCCCTCTCGCACCTCCCCTCCTTCCTCCCCTCTCGCAGCCTTGAGTTCTCCCTCAAGACTGACCTGCGCCGGGTCCCTGACCTCCACAACATCCGTCTCCTCCCACACCCCCAACTCAACAACAACCTCCTCGCTCTCCTCCTCTCCCCTCCGCTCGTGCTTGAATACACTCAGTCGCGGGAGGACGCAAGGCCCGACGATGAGAGGAATGACAGCGAGGTCGAGTAGTCGCTCCTCCGACGGCGCGAGGATTAGGACGGGAAACTTGCGAGGGCCGGCAAAGACGAAGCTGTCTGAGCTGTCGACTTGGGTCGAGAGGGTGAGGAGTCGACGGGTGGGGTTCGAGAAGCGGTAGGTGAGGTTGGAGGGCTCGTGGAGGGTTAGGAAGGGTGGTAGTCGGATGGTGATGGAGGGGTGGAGGGGGAGAGGGTGGAGGGAGGGGAGGGGGAGAGTCGTTCGGGAGGGAGTGGCCGTAGATCCTTGTCTGTGGTCGGAAGAGGTCAGTCACGCACACGACGAGCTGGAGATGGTACCCACCTCCGCCATAATACCTCGATGGAAGCTCCGTCTATAGGCAGGTCGGCCTGCGAGAAAGCAGGCGCCACATCGAGCCGGAAGATGATATTGAAGAGGTGCCGAGGTCGCCACGCTGCAAACAAACGATCAGCACGACTCTTCTCCCACCCAGTGCTCAAACTCACCGAGAGAAAGAGGATCCTTCATCCCATCCAAAGACGACTGCGAGACCCGAACTCCCGGAGCGTTCTACAAGCCTCATCAGCTCCATCCCACGCAGCACAACGCCCGAAAAGACGCACCTCGCAAGCCAACCGCAATCCCACCACCTCAACCTCCCAAGGACCAGCCGCACAAAGCTTGGCCACAAGCGAAACGTCGCTCGCGCCCTCCCACCCCGTCGGCTCCTCCAAATCCAGCAACTTCTGCACCGGCTTCCGTCGCCTATGGAACCTCGTATCGAATGTCGCGTACAAAGGCTGTACGGCGGGAATGCTGAGCGTGCGGAGCGTTTCGGTGGAGGAAGGGAGGGTTGCGGTGCCGGCGTCTGGGGCGGGTTGGGAGCGGACGGAGAGGTCGAGGTGGCAGTCGCCTGGGGTGCCGAGGCTGAGGAGGCGAAAGGTTCGGCGGAGGGAGGCGGATGGAGCGAGGAGGCCGAGAGAGAAGGCTTTGATGAGGGAGGTCGAAGAGAAGTCGTCGATGAGGAGTTGGTTCGCTGCGACTGGAGTCAGTAGCGAAGATGAGGGAGGGTAGAAAAGGACGCACGCGAGTCGTCCTCGCCGGGCTGGAGCAGGATATCGAGGAAGACCTCGACTGCGACGTCGTCCTGGTTGACTACGTCGACGTGGATCGAGAACTCCTCGTCGAGGTACGCAGGTCCCTCGTGCACGACCGCAACGTCAATGTTGAGTTCTCGAGGGCGAACGCTGCGGGCAACATGAGAACTATGTCGAAAGGAGGGAGGGCGAGGACTCACCTGCACGTCGAAGGACTGGCCTGAAGCAGCGCAAACGTCGAAGGTCCAGTGACCGACTCCACATGCCAGACTGCTTGCTCGCCAGAAGGTGCAACGGCAGGCCGGAGAACGAGGTCGATCTTCCAGTCGCCTTCCACCAGCGTCAGGGTCACCGTCGAGACCTGCATCAAAGCGTTCAGTTTTGATCTCACGCCCCAACCCAAGCCGAAAGCAAACTAACAGTCAAACCCAACTCGCTCGCCGCCGCCACCGTCCCCATAAACACCTTCGTCGACCCATCCCTCCACACGAGCGGTACCTCCACCTCCTCAATCCCCGCCGACCCATCTCCCATCTCCCCAAGCGCATGATACCTCACCACTCCCTCCGAGTCCGAAGGCTCCGCATTCGAAACGACGACAGGCGGTCGACCATCGTTGAACTGGATCTGCAGCTTTGAGAAGACGAGGGAGGAGGCACGGGCTGTGGGGGGCGAGGCGAGGGAGAGTTGGAAGGGGACTGGGGCGCCGACGTCCGAGGTGGGTTTCCAGAAGACAATTTGGCAGTCGACTGCGACAGAGACGGTTAGAGGTGAGCTGGCAGAGAGGGAAAAGTGCGCACGGAGAGGAGCAGCGTCGGCTAGGTCGATGGTGATGTTGCTGTTCTCGGGCGTCGCCGGGGTCTTGGTCTGCAGAAGACTCGTCAGGAGTGAGTTGGGCGGAGGGAGCGAGCTCGACGCACCTTGAGCATCTCCAGCAGGCTTGCGGCGTAGGCCTCCCTCTGCTCGACCGAGATGCGGGAATCTGAGAAGCGAAAAAGGGTCAGAGACTGGAATGTTGATGCGGAAAGAGGACGAACCAGGCGCAAGTAGCTCAAACAGCGCCTTGAGCGCACTCTCGTCGTCTCCCACCTTGACCGCCGAATCGTACGACAGCTGGAGAATGGGGTCGAGGATCTCTCTCCACTTCTCGCGCCTGTACGTCCTTGAGATACGGTCGTGAAACCTGAAGCACTCGTCAGGTCGGATCCCATCAAAAGGGGAGGATGGACGACGCACTTGAGAGCCATCTCGTGGTTCCCGGCTTCGTAGTGCGCCAAAGCGATCTGGGAGGCGATGAAGAGGGTCATACGACTCGCGCGATGTTCCTTGAAGTATTCGTAGGCTTTCGTAAACAACTGCGAGAACGGGGTCAGTAAAGCTCGACGAGGGAAGCAGGAAGAGCTCACGTCGATGATGATCTCCGCATGGTCAATCTTCGTCTCGTGCGCAATAGCAGGAGTGACAGGCGCAGCCTCGTCGAGGCTCTGCAACGGGGCGTCAATGACCATTCGCTCGAAACCAACGAAAGGAAGCAGCTCACCTCGGCCTTGGCGATAGCCCTGAACCTCTCCCTCCGCTCGACCGCACACGTCCCCGAGAGGTAAAAGTAGTACCCCGGATGCTGAAGCACGTTCGATGGTGCGAGTCCTGGTGATGAAGGCTGGGGCACGCCAACAGGGGCCGATCTTGCTGTCGGAGGAGGACGAAGGGAGGGGATGCGGAAGCCGGCGCGGATGGCGATGGCGACGAGGTCGGCGAAGAGGCGATATCTGCGAGTGGCGAGTGGCGAGTTAGAGAGGGGGGTTGTGAAGAAAGCAAGCAAGGAACGCACTGCTTGGAGAGCCAGGACCAGAACTCAAACGTCTGTTCGCCGATACCCCAGGTGTTGCTGAGCTCGCGGAAGTGCGAAACGTGCCGATTGAGCTGGGAGACGGATCTCGAGGGCTCGTTGAGGTAGAGGTACATCTTGCAGACCTGTACCAAAGGATTAGCGAGTGAGGAAGGGAGAGCTGCGAAGGACGAACCTTGACGGTCAGGCAGTCGGCGAGGACCTTCGCTTCGGCCCATCGCTTCGTTCGCGGGGTCAGAAGACTCGTGGAGGAGAACATCTCGACGAGCGTATCGTAGCAGTCCTCGTAGTGTCTGCGGAGCCCAAGAATCAGCTTCCTTCCCCCCAAGAGCCACCGCAACAGGACTCACTTTAGCGCGACCTCCATCTCCCCCCTCATCTCCGAGAAAAGTCCCATCTTGTAGTCGTACCGCACGTTCCACCCCTTGTCGCTCAACCGTCCTTTCGGGACCTGCCTCGCTCGCTTCCTCCGCACCCTCCTCCCATGCTCGCGATAGTAATCCAATGCTGCGGGCCAAAGCTCCGCCTTCAAGCTGCTCACAAAGTTCGTCACCTCGGCCTGCGGTACCGGCGAGATGACGAAGAGGGATGCGCGCGAATCGAGGCCCGACTGTCGGCGGATGAGCGAGAGACGCGCGTCGAGGCCGGGGTCGTCGAGCAGCTCTCGCGAGCATATGAGGACCACAGCCAGCTTGATCCCTCGCTCAACGCTCGACCGCTTTCGCTCCACGACTTCCCGCACGAGCTCTGCGTCCTTGGCACGCTCGTCCTCCTCCTTTGGCGCGCTGTCGAGGGGAGAAAGGGAGGAGTGCTCTCCGAGCTGAAGTACGAGGACGAAGACGGAGGGGACCATCTCCCGGTGCTTCCGGATCCAGATTGGCGCCATGATTCCATCGGGGTAGAGGGGCGAGGAGGGAGAGAGAGGGGAGATGGGAGAGTGGAGGGCAGCTGGGGGTTGCTGCGCTGTCGAGGAGGGACGCGCTTTGAGAGGTGGGAAGCGGACGTTCTTGTGGGCACGAGCCGTCAGCACCAGCTCCAGCCTGTCCTTCCAGGGAACAGGAACACACCTTGTCTACCAGCACTACATGGAAGTCGTGGTTGACTCCACGCGAGTTGTCCCAAACCGCGAACCCCTTGCGCGTGACGAGCGTCTTGCGGAGGGCGGAGATGAGGGGCTCGAAAGCATCGGCAGGAGGTTCAGGCGGAGGAGGAGGTGCTTCTAGGGCGGCGTCGGGAGAGGGAGAAGCGGGTGCAGCTGGCGGAGGTGGAGGAGAGATGCCGGCGACAAAGAGGAGTGGAGTGTGGTGGTAAGTGAACTCTCCTGGGTACGAGTCCACTGCGTGATCAGTGGTCAGCTCAGGTCGATGGCTTGGCCTGCGGTGGAGCAGAGTACGTACTGTTGACTGGGAGAGCTGCTGCCTGCCGACGCTCGAGCGCTCTTGAGCTGTTCCGCTTCCTGCACGTCCACGAACGCGTCCGAGTCTTTGATCTCTGCTGCCTACGAGTGACCTGAGCCTCAGCTGAAGGCGGTTACGTGTGGGTGGTGGTGGGCAGAGGCAAGCACGCGAACGCGATCTCGCCTCGAGCTCTCTCCTCCTTTTGCTCCTACCGCCTCCCTCGCACCATGCCAGCACCTCCGCAGACAGTCCTCATCGTAGGAGGAGGAGAGTATGGTCTCTCGGCAGCGCTGGCACTCGCAGAAGGACCGTATTCCTCTGCGCCTTCCCTCATCACCGTCCTCGACCGTTCAGCTTCTCCTCCCTCCCTGGATGCCGCTTCCTCCGATATCAACAAGGTGCGTTCCTAGCTGGGTATTCTCCTCTACGCCCGCTGACGGCGTCGCAGATCGTCCGCTCCGACTACAGCGACGTTCTGCATGCACAGCTGGCAGGACGTGCGATCGCAGTGTGGAAGACGCCGCTGTGGAGCGACTTCTACTTCCCTTCCGGTACCGTGATCCTCTCCTCCGCCTCCCACGCCGTCGGATCCTCGTACGTCAAGAAGGCACTCGCCGTCAACAAGGATCCCAAGCTCGCGGTCGAGGGAAAGAGCGTAGCATCTCTCGATGGTCCGGAGGCGTTCCAAGCGCGCTACCCCAAGGAGGTCGAGAAGGGAACGTTCGAGGGAGAGGTGGGGTACTTTAACCCTCATTGCGGATGGGCGAACGCGCGAGGAGCGATGGACGCGGTTTGCGATCGGGTTCGCGCCGCGGGGGTGTCGTTTGCGGTGGGAGAAGCTGCGTCGTTGGTGTACGAGGACGAGAGAGCCGGGAAGGACGTCAAGGGGGTGCGGACAAAGGCGGGGGAGACCCTGATGGCGGATCTTGTGATCCTCGCAACGGGGAGCTGGACGGCCTCGCTCCTGCCCGAGATGGGCAACGAGCTGCTCGCGACGGGTCAGGTCGTCGCAACGATTCAGCTCACGCAGGAGGAGGCAGATCAGTACCGTTCTGGTCCCGTGTCGCTCTGCATGGACACGGGGTTTTACCTGTTCCCAGTATGTCCCTCTTATTGCCTCCATTCCTCAATCTCACCCCTTCTCCTCTCGACAGCCCACCTCCGACCATATCATCAAGTTCGCCATCCACGGCCAAGGCTTCCTCAATCCCTCCTCCTCCCTCCCCGGCTCCCCCTCAGTCCCTCGAACCACCTCGACTCCAGGATACGAAGCCGACCAAATCCCCCGCGAGGCAGTACAGGCACTCCGCGCCGGGATCACACGAATCTACCCTGGTCTTCTCGAGAAGAAGTGGGCTGGAACGAGGATCTGCTGGTCCGTTTCGCTCTTCCTTTTCGTTGGAGCAAAGGAGCTGATACTTTTTCGTTGGCAGGTACTGCGACAGCCCTTCCTCGGACTGGCTCCTTGATTTCCATCCTTCCTACCCCTCCCTCTTCATCGCAGCCGGCGACAGCGGACACGGGTTCAAAGTCCGTCTCTCCCCCTCCTCTCCCCGCTTCGCAAGCTGACGAAACCCGCCTACAGTTCCTCCCCATCATGGGCGAACTCATCCTCGGCGCTCTGCAAGGTACCCTCGACGAGGTGCAGAAGGCGACTTGGGGATTCGATCGGCTGCAAGTGAACAAGGGGGATGCATCGAGAGGTTGGGCGCCGACGGAGCGGAAGGTCCTGCGAACTGAGGAGATGGTACGGCCCGACGAGATCTAGAAAGCCGCATAGAAACGCTATAGACGAGTCGTAGTCTATCCCGACCAGCACAAGAATGAATGGCGCTGTTTCTACATTACTGACCTCCCGCTTACCCCTCTACTCTCCCTTCGACCCTCCGCTCCACCTCCTCCAAATGCGGCGCAGAGCTCAGCATCTGACTCCGCACCAAATGGTTGAACCTCGTTCCCTCCCTCTTGAGCTCCTCGTACGTCCCCTGCTCCGCCACGAGTCCATGCTCCATCATCACGACCGTGTCCGCCGTCTTGAGCGTCGACAGTCGGTGAGCGATCAAGATGGTCGTGAGGGAGTGAGAGGCGGTGATGTTGGCGATGGCCTTGTTGACGAGCGACTCGGACGCGGCGTCGAGCGCGGAAGTGGCTCTGCGAAGCGAAACCCCATGGGCTCAGTGCTCACAACCAGGCAAGGAAAGGACTCACTCGTCAGCTACAAGAATCCGAGGCTTCTGGAGAAGCGCGCGCGCAATCGCGAGGCGTTGGCGCTGGCCTCCTGAGAGCTGAGCGCCGCGAGAACCGACTTGGGTATCGTAGCCACGGGGGAGAGCGTCGATGAAGCCGCAGTTGGCAAGGCGTGCAGCTTCCTCAATCTCCTGGCGCGTGGCGTTTGGTCGGCCGTACGCGACTGCAAAGGAAGCGTCAGTCGCGGTGGTCAGAGGAAGGGCGGGCGGGGAGGGACGAACTGTTCTCGGCGATGGTGGCGGAGAAGAGGGCGGGGTCTTGCGGGACGATCGCGATGCGGTTCCTCCATGATTCGGCGGTGTAATCGCGGATGTTCTCGTCGCCGTAGAGAACGCGTCCCGAAGTCGGGTCGTAGTACCTCACGAGCAGGTTCGCGAGCGTCGACTTGCCACTTCCTGACCCTCCAGCGATACTGACGATCGATCCTGCGACAAAAAGCATTAGTTCCGCCTCTCTTCAGCTTTGGAGAGGAGCGGAACGCACCTGGCTCGATGATGAGGTTGACTCCCCGGAGGATCTCAGCTCCAGGTCGCGAGGGGTACGAGAAGTGAACGTTGTCGAATACGAGTCGGCTGGGAGGAGTCGAGACGGGGAGGGGCTTTCCGACGCCCAGGACGACCGAGACGGGCTTTGCGTCGAGGAGCTCAAAGATGCGAGTCGAGGCGCCGAGACCCTTCATGACGGTGCCGAAGAAGGAGGTGAGGCCGATGAGGGAGGAGCCGATGTAGAACGTGTAGACCAAGAGAGAGGTGAGATCACTGTTGAAGGAGGTGATTAGCGAGAGCTGAGGCGGCAGGAGGGAGAGAACGAACCCGACGGTGATCTCGGATCGCGAGACAAGAGTTCCACCGTAGGTCAACAATGCGAGCATCGTAAGGTTTCCAGCGAATCCAGCCCCGCCGTAGAAGAGACCTGCGAGAGTCTGTCAGCTTCCTCCTCGCGAATCGTCCTTCGCCAAGCTCACCAGAAGCCCACGCCTCGCGCTTCGCAAGCCCGAAGATGGTGTCTACCTTCTCCTTGAACCGCTTGGTCTCGATGGGCTCAACGCCGTTGAACGCGTGCACCGTCCTGATCGCTCCGAGGCGCTCCTCCGAAACAGCAACCATCTCGCCGACGCTCTTCTGCGTCTCGCGACTGAGCTTCTTGAGGAAACGACCGTAGAAGACAGCGGCGATGGAGATGGGAGGAACGACTGCGAGAGCTGATTAGCTGGGTCCAAAGAGAGTGGAAGCAAGGACGCACTGAGGAGCATGACGGCCGTGAGCTTTGCCGAGATCCAGAACATGGCTCCAATACCGACGGTAGCGGTAACGAGGGCCCTGAGACCTTCGCTAAGCTCGCGCGTCAAGCTCTCTCCCACAATCCCAGCGTCGCTTCCAAGTCGGGAGATGATGTCGCCAGTCGATCGCACGCCAGTGTCCTTCGCCGCGACGACAGCAGTAGGAGGTGGGGTAGCCTTGTCCGCAACAGGAGAAACGTCCGACTTGGGGGTAGCCTTGACGCTTCCCTGGAGGTCGTGCCAGCCGATATCCTGCGTCCCGCATCAGCTCCTGCTCGTTGGTGCCTGCAGGGCGATCCAGCTCACCTGGCGCAAGACGTTCGTGTAGGCGGCTTCACGCAGACGCGCAACAATCCGCTGTCCACTGATTCGCATCAGGATCGTTCGTCCCATGTTGGCCGAAGCTCCGATTGCGAAGAAGAGGGCGAGAATGGCGGCTGCTGTGGGGACAGAGACGGGGAGGGAGTTGGTTGCTGAGCCGCTGAAGAGGTCGATGATGCGTCCGATGGTGAAGGGAATGGAGAGGGATACGCTCGACGAGACGAACAGCTGTGTACAGCGCAAGCATCAGCTCCCATCGTCCCTCTCCCACCCAGCGCGACCTGACTCACCAATCCGATGGCAATCGCTATAGTCTTCGACTCGGGCTTCGCCAGCACTGCCAATCGCCGTACCTCCCCCAGCTGAAGCTTCTCCTTGACAGGCTTGGCCTCCTTCTCCCCCACCTCTACCTCGTCCTTCGCTGCGGTCGTTCCCGCCGATGATGCGATCACAGGCGCGTCGGCTGCCTTGGTCGACTGTAACCGCGCCTTCAGTTGAGCGTACGGTAACGCATTCTGCCTTGCTGCCCCGAGTGGACGTGTTGAGCGCAAGAGCTCCGCCGAGCTAGAGGAAGGAGTGAGTCGCCGATCTCCGAAATGTCGAACGGCGATTCGAGAGGGCGCGAGGGGAGGGGAAGAGGAGAGTCGAGTGGTGGAGGCGAGGATGGATGCTGTGCTAGAGCTTTTGGGGAGGAGCTGGGCGATGGATCGGCACCTGCTTGCTGACATGGTGCTGGCGCTGAGTGCGGCCGGAGCCGGGGTTCGTAGAGAGAGCTCACTCGAGCGGTGAGGGAGTTGGACGACGAAGCGCGCTGGCTGGCCTGCGTAGCTGGTGGTTCTTCTGTTTGGAGTGGGTTTGGAGCGTTGGACGAGGAACAAGAGGCTCGCCCGACGAACTTCAAGTCGTCACTTCGTTCCTGCTTGCCCTCCTCCGCTCACCTTCAGACCTCGAATGGCGTCTACGGCCACTCTGCGCGCAGTGCAATCGCTGGACTTCCTCAAGGCACTCCGCCTCCAAGCTCTCAGTCCGTCGCCAGCTCTCCATCTCCTCCGCCGCGCCTCACCTCTTCCCCCAACGCAGACGACAGCAGCGCCTGGGCTCTCCTCGCCTTCTCCGTTCTCGGCGCAGGATGGCTGGCTAGCTACGTGCTCAGCTTTACTCGCATGCTCATCGATCTCGCGAGGCCTGGTATCCCGGTACGCTCAAACGTAATCGAGAAGGCGCCGCCAACAGCTGACGGTCTCTCGCAGCTCAAGAAGTTTGGGGCAAAGAAGGGAGCTTGGGCTGGTGCGTTATGCGTGCGCTACGAGGACGGAGGAGGCTGCTGACTCTCGTTGGGGATCCAGTGGTGACTGGAGCGACGGCGGGCATCGGGCGTGACTTTGCGATCCAGCTTGCCGGAGCTGGATTCAACGTGTTCCTCGCCAGCAGGACCGCGTCCAAGCTCGAGGAGATCAGCGCCGAGATTGGTGCGTGCTTTGGTGGCGCGTCGTGCAGGCAGGAGCTGATCCAACTTCTCCTCAGTCGCCAAGTACCCTGGTACCAAGACGCAAATCCACGCCATCGACTTTGCTGCTGCTTCTTCGGCCGATTACGCTGCTCTGGGAGCTGCTCTTGCGCCTCTGGATATTGGAGTTCTCAGTGCGGTTTCCTCATCTCCTCGGGCGGGGCTTCGCTGACCCTCATTCCTCGCAGTCAACAACGTTGGAAAGAGCTACGACTCGCCCGTCTTCTTCCAAGATCTCCCCGACCAGGACCTTGCCGACATTGTCGAGATCAACGTGTCCGTCATCTCTTCCTTCTGCCTCCGATCTCGCTGACCTCTTCTCAGCAATGCGACTCTCAAGGTTACCAAGCTCGTCGTGCCTGGCATGATCTCCCGCAAGCGCGGCCTCATCCTTACCGTCGGCTCCTTTGCCGCCCTCATCCCCTCTCCTCTCTTGGCGGTGTACTCGGGCAGCAAGGCGTTCGTCCAGACCTGGTCGCAGGCGCTCGGGAGCGAGCTCAAGGGATCCGGCGTGACTGTCGAGTTGCTCAACACGTACTTTGTCGTGCGTCAGCCGTTCTGCCCTCTGTTCGCCCAATACTGATGAAGACGAGCAGGTCTCCAAGCTGAGCAAGATCCGCAAGAGCTCCTGGATGATCCCCGAGCCCTCGACTTACGTCCGTGCGTCCTTTCCTCCTTCTTTCTCCTCGCAAGTCCTAACCTTTACCCCAGGCTCCGTTCTCTCCCACATTGGCGTCAACGGTGGAGCTGTCGGCCAGCCTCACATCTCAACTCCTTACCACGGGCACGCGCCCGTTCAGGTGCGTCGGCCCTCTCTCTCTCTCTCTCTTCGTGCGAAGACTGAACGCCTCGTTTTGCGCAGTGGGTTGTTGACCACCTCGGCACGAACCGATACTGGCTCAACTTCAACAGGAAGTTGCATGTGGATATTCGCAAGCGTGTGCTCAGGAAGCAGGAGAGGGAGGCGAAGAAGCTTTAGAAGTTGGCGATTCGTTCCCTGCAACGAGGTGATTTACCAACACCTTGCTTTCTCACCAGCTCCACTACTCTTCGACAAGGAGAAGGGCTGGAAAGCTCCGCGGAGGACAGCTTTTTTCGTCTCGACGATCTCGACTTGGCTTCTGGCTACTCCTACTGTAACCTCGCAAGCACTTGCTGCTCCTTCTCCGCGACCGCGCAGGCGTCAGGACCACCTCCAGCCACCCTCCCCTCCTCGCCCACTGCGTCCAGTTCGCAACGCCCTCGCCCTCCTCTCTCCGCGTTCTCCGCGCCTCACGATGAGCAGCTTGCGCGAGACAGGACTCGAGTTCAGGCCTGCAAGAGCAGCACAGATCAGTCTGCGACTAGCAGCGTGATTCTCTCTCCAGGGAAGCGGGGACAACGCTGAGGAGGGCTTCGCAGGGTCGCGTCGTTCCTTTGCGTGACCTCTCTCGTTCGAGTGAGTCCTGAGAAGCTGGAAGGAGGTGGAAGCTGATGAAGAGGGCTTCTTAGGCTGCTGTGTTCCTTACCGCTCCTTGTGCGCGCTGTTCGGTCCTCTCGCTCTTCGCGAGCCTGACGAAGTGCCTCAGTGAACGGGGAGTACGCTGTCCTCCTGGGCGTGACGGCTTTGGTGTGGATCGTGGTCACTGGTGCGTCTTCTCCCTGGATATATGTTGGTGTGCTGACGCGAGGAAGCAGTCGCAGCGCTGGTGACGGACTTTGCTCGTTCGCTCCCTCCGAACGAGTCCCAGCTGTGGCCGAATCCGAACCGAGTGATCTCGTTCCTGTCTGTACGTCCTCTCACGACGCACGGGCGAACAGCAGCTAACGCGTTGATCCCAGGTTCTCTGGACAGCCTGCTTCTGCCTGACCGTAGCCCTCGTCCTCCAAGTCTTCTACCCCCTCCTCGCCTGGTCCGTCCCCTCTCCTCTCCCCTCCTCAAGCTAACCCACCTCCCCAGCTCTCTCGACGCCTTCAACTCCGCCTGCTCCACCTCGGACTACTCCCTCACTCTCCAAGTCGCCGTGCGTCCCCCCTCCCATCCCTCTCCGCTCAGTCCTGACGATCCTCACTCCGCAGGCCCTCTTCCTCGCCCTCC